>CM076576.1:144479731-144588612 GCA_034641835.2 Pinus albicaulis
TATTTCTTGTTGGAATGTAATTCCAACTGCGCGAAGGAGATCGGCGGTAGGACTATTGGAACAGCACGGCGAACAGGTTGATGGCGCAGGTTATCGCGACGGCTAGTTGACAGCAATCGACGGTTTACGGGGGGTCAAACAGCGCGGCAGTTAACCGCAAGCCACCCCCCCGCAGTTGACTGGCCGATCTCGGGTTGACCACCGATCGACGGCTGATATTTAGTGCGGGGGGTCACCCATTTGATGGGTACGGCCAAAATCATACTCCCCGCAACCACCAAGGCTGTGGTGGCTCCGCCACATGTGCACAGCGCGCCACCGTTCCGCCACCACCGCCGCGGGAAATTCAAATTCTGCCACGATTCAAAATTTACCATAAATTTTCTTAAGCGGTGCTGACAGAAATTTAAGGCACCATTAATGTTATTTTTCAAGCGGTAGAATTTGGTGATTTTTGTCAACAAATCACATTAATTAAATTTAGATATTTTGTGTATAAATATATAGAGCAGCAGTGTAAATTTTTTTTTACACACAGAATGTAATACGCACAGCAGTGCTTTAAAAAAAAACAGAGAGTTGTTTATTTTTTAATAGACAGAGATAGTGAATTGGAAATTCACAGCAAAGTTTTTTTTAGACAGAGGAGTTTTTTTTAATTTCTGAACTGTGTTTGCAGCAGTCAGATTTTTATTGTAAATCCCTCTGCAGTGAGGAAGAAGAATTGTAACAGTTTTTTTTTGAAGAAATTGAATTTTTTTTATGTGGAAATTCTGTCACTGTGTATGCAAATTTATTTCTCTGTGTTAAAGAGGCAGAGCTCTGGAATTTTTCAAATTTCCAACATGGTATCAAAGCCAATCCAGGCTATTTGAAGGTCAAATACGCTGAAGGAACAGAGTTCGTTTTTTGCAGCAGCCTCCCCAGCAGCGTGAAGGTTCAGTCAAAAAGAATTGGAAGGTATTTCTCTATATAGTTTTGTGTTACTGTTGCAGAACAGGTTGTTAATTAAAACACACAGTCAAGTGTTTTTATCATAGTTAGAGTGCAGAATGGCTGGAGCAGCCAGCACTGGTATGAGTTTGGGAAGTGTCCATCTCCCACAATTCAATGGAAAAAATTATGACTACTGGTCAATAACTATGAAAGCTTTATTTACCTCACAAGAGTTATGGGAATTAGTTGAGGATGGCTTTGAAGAGCCAAAAGATGATGTAGAGTTCCTTCTTTTAAATCAAGCAGGAAGAGAACAGCTGAAGAACAATAAGAAGAGAGATGCCAAGGCTCTTTTCTTCTTGTATCAAGCAGTGCATGAGAGTGTGTTTCCAAGGATAGCAGCAGCCAAGAAATCCAGTGAAGCATGGGAAACTCTCAAGACAGCTTATCAGGGAATGGAGAGAGTGAAGACAGCAAAAATTCAGTTGCTGAGGAGAGACTTTGAGACTCTCTGCATGAAAGAGTCAGATAACATTGACTCATTCTTCACACATGTGATTGGAATGGTCACACAAATCAGATCTCATGGAGAGAATCTTGAGGACAAGAGGATTGTTGAAAAACTCTTGAGAAGTTTACCCTCAAGATTCGATGTGATTGTCACCACCATAGAAGAGACAAGGGATCTCACAAAGTTTTCAGTGGATGAATTACATGCATCACTGATTACCCATGAACAGAGATTGAGTAGGAGTGAAAACTCATCTCTTGAACAAGCCTTTAAGGCCCAGATGTCTTTCGGAAGAGGAAGAGGGCAAGGCAGAGGAAGAGGAAAAGGCAGAAGCCAGAACAGAGGTGGAAGGAACAGTCCAGCAAATGCTCAAGGAAGGGGCAGCAATCCAAATCAGTATCAAGGCCAAGGTAGCCAGCAAAGTGGACAGCAGAATGATCAAGGACAAAGGTATGATAAATCCAATGTTCAATGTTACAATTGTAAGAAATATGGTCATTATGCTAATGAATGTAGAAAGAAGAAACAAGATATGAGAAGTGGAACTAGTGCAAATTTCACAAAAGAAAATAGCAGCCAAAGTAATTTGTTTTTAGTTTGTAACATGGCTGAAGAAAAGAATGAGGATATATGGTTTCTAGACTCCGGTTGTAGTAACCATATGACAAGAAACTTAGCAATGTTTTCTATGTTAGATGAAAGTGTGCAATCACAAGTCACACTAGGAACTGATAGCAAAGTTTCTGTTATGGGAAAAGGAGATGTAAATGTTCTAACAAGATTAGGTGCAAAGAAAACCATAGCAGATGTTTATTATGTTCCAGGAATGAAGTGTAACCTCTTAAGTGTTGGACAACTTGTCCATAAGGGGTATAATGTTTTCTTTGATAATGATGTTTGTACCATCATGGATAAACCACCCAGCAAAGTATGTATTGCTGAAGTGAAGATGACGAGGAACAGGATGTTCCCTCTCAGAATGAGAGCAAACTTGAAGAATGGTGAAGAGAAAGCAGCAGTTGCACAGGAGACTTTCCAAAGCGAACCAAAGGATGACAATTGGTTATGGCACTTGAGATTTGGACATATCAACTTTGGAGGTCTTAATTTGTTGAACAGAAAAGGAATGGTAAGTGGTTTACCATTGATAGAGAAACCGGACAGCCTTTGTGAAGGTTGTATTCTTGGGAAACAACACAGAGAAAGTTTTCCTTCCGGGAAAAGCATAAGGGCAAAATCACCCTTAGAGATTGTCCACTCAGATGTGTGTGGACCGATGCAAACTCCATCACTTGCAAGCAGCCACTATGTCTTAACATTCATAGATGACTTTACAAGAAAAACTTGGGTTTACTTTTTGAAAAAGAAAAGTGAAGTGTTTGAAAAATTCTGCAATTTCAAAGCACTTGTTGAGAACCAGAGTGGGCTGCATATCAAGGTCTTAAGGACTGATAGAGGAGGTGAGTATATATCTAAAGATTTTCTACGGTTTTGTAGAGAAAATGGTATTCATAAACAATTTACAACTAGATATACACCGCAGCAAAATGGAGTGGCCGAAAGGAAGAACCGAACCATAATGGACATGGCGAGGAGTATGCTTAAGGCAAAGCATTTGCCGAATGATTATTGGGCCGAAGCTGTACATTGTGCAGCGTATATTTTGAACAGGTGCCCTACAAAAGCAGTTATGAACAAAGTGCCGGAAGAGGCATGGAGTGGCGCAAAGCAAGGTGTCACACATATGAAGGTTTTCGGATGTGTGGCTTATGCACACATTCCGGATCAGCTAAGGAAGAAGTTGGACAGCAAGGGGGAGAAATGTATTTTCATTGGATACAGTGAGGAATCCAAGGCTTACAGGTTATATAACCCATCCAGCAAGAAGTTTCTTGTGAGCAGGGACGTACAGTTCATTGAAGAGGAAGCTTGGGATGGAAGCATAGAGAAAACAGTGAATGTTAAACACTGTTTATCTCATGATGAGAATGATGATGAGGTGGCTGAAATACATCCCCAAACAGCAACACCAATACAAGGGCAGCAAAGCACACCCTTGAGGAGAAATGAAAGTGCTTCTCCAAGCACACCACAAGGAGGAAATTCAAGTGCTTCTTCAAGCACTAATACACCTACTGTAAGAGGTAAGAAATTTAGAAGTTTGAAAGAGATTTATGAACAAGATATAACAAATGAAGGTATCAATTCTTTGTTTGCTTTATATTTTCATGTTGATGATCCTGTTCATTTCGAAGAAGCTATCAAGGATAAGAAATGGATAGAAGCTATGGATGAGGAAATAAATGCCATAGAGAGGAACAAAACTTGGGATTTGGTTGAACTTCCAAAAGGTAAAGATGTCATTGGTGTTAAATGGGTCTACAAGACCAAGAGTAATGCTGAAGGCAAGATAGAGAGACACAAGGCAAGGCTTGTTGTCAAAGGCTATAAACAAAAGCATGGCATAGATTATGAGGAAACTTTCGCACCGGTTGCCAGAATGGAAACCGTGAGAGCAGTGTTGTCCATAGCAGCACAAAACAAATGGAAAGTTTACCAAATGGACGTGAAGTCAGCATTTCTGAATGGAGTGTTAATGGAAGAGGTTTATATTGATCAACCTCTCGGCTATGAAAAGAAAGGCCAAGAGCACAAGGTATGCAAGCTGAAGAAAGCTCTTTATGGGCTGAAGCAAGCGCCAAGAGCGTGGTACAGTAGGATAGATTCATATCTACTGGAAAATGGTTTTGAAAAGTGTGAGGGAGAACCCACCCTCTACATCAAAGAACAAGATGGTAAAATCTTGATTGTAGTCTTGTATGTTGATGATGTTATTTTTACAGGTAATGATGATTGCCTTATTGAAAATTTTAAAACAGTCATGAAGGAAGAATTTGAAATGACTGACATGGGTTTGTTGAAATACTTCTTGGGAATAGAAGTAGAACAAGATGAAAATGGGATTTTTATCTCACAGGCAAAGTATGTTAATGAGGTACTTGAAAGATTTAACATGCAGGAGAGCAAAGCAGCAATCACTCCCACAGTGATGGGATTAAAACTCAGCAGAGAGGACAGCAGCAAGGATTTTGATCCTAGTTTGTATAAGAGCATAGTTGGCAGCCTTATGTATTTGACTGCAACTAGGCCGGACATAATGCATGCTGTTAGTTTGATTTCCAGGTTCATGGAAAAGCCAAAGGATGCACATTGGCAAGCAGCAAAAAGAATTTTGAGGTATGTTAAAGGTACTAAAAGTTTTGGTATTTTTTATACTACTTCAAAATGTTCAGATTTAGTTGGATACACAGACAGTGATTGGGCTGGAAGTGTTGATGATCGGAAGAGCACTTCCGGTTATGTTTTTCACATGGGTTCAGGAGCCATTTCATGGGCTTCTAAGAAACAACCCATTGTAGCGTTGTTCACTTTATGGTATAGAGTATGTGGCAGCCTACGAAGCAAAGAAGAGATGTCAAGTGCGCTTGATGTGAAAATGTTGAGAAGCTTATGTCAAGAACAGGTAAAAGGGACAGTGATATTTTGTGACAATAGCTCAGCTATTGCATTGTCTAAGAATTCTGTTTTTCATAAGAGGACTAAGCACATTGATACCAAATTTCACTTCATACGTGAATTGGTTACCAATGGAGAAATCGTTTTACAACATTGTAGAACGGAGGATCAATTTGCTGATATCCTCACAAAGCCACTAGCGCAGAAAAGCTTTGAACACTTGAGAAAATGCTTGGGTATGCAGGAAAACCCAGCAGTTGAAATTAAGGGGGAGTGTTGGAATGTAATTCCAACTGCGCGAAGGAGATCGGCGGCAGGACGATTGGAACAGCACGGCGAACAGGTTGATGGCGCAGGTTATCGCGACGGCTAGTTGACAGCAATCGACGGTTTACGGGGGGTCAAACAGCGCGGCAGTTAACCGCAAGCCACCCCCCCGCAGTTGACTGGCCGATCTCGGGTTGACCACCGATCGACGGCTGATATTTAGTGCGGGGGGTCACCCATTTGATGGGTACGGCCAAAATCATACCCCCCGCAACCACCAAGGCTGTGGTGGCTCCGCCACATGTGCACAGCGCGCCACCGTTCCGCCACCACCGCCGCGGGAAATTCAAATTCTGCCACGATTCAAAATTTACCATAAATTTTCTTAAGCGGTGCTGACAGAAATTTAAGGCACCATTAATGTTATTTTTCAAGCGGTAGAATTTTGTGATTTTTGTCAACAAATCACATTAATTAAATTTAGATATTTTGTGTATAAATATATAGAGCAGCAGTGTAAATTTTTTTTTACACACAGAATGTAATACGCACAGCAGTGCTTTAAAAAAAAACAGAGAGTTGTTTATTTTTTAATAGACAGAGATAGTGAATTGGAAATTCACAGCAAAGTTTTTTTTAGACAGAGGATTTTTTTTTAATTTCTGAACTGTGTTTGCAGCAGTCAGATTTTTATTGTAAATCCCTCTGCAGTGAGGAAGAAGAATTGTAACAGTTTTTTTTTGAAGAAATTGAATTTTTTTTATGTGGAAATTCTGTCACTGTGTATGCAAATTTATTTCTCTGTGTTAAAGAGGCAGAGTTCTGGAATTTTTCAAATTTCCAACATTTCTGAGCAGGAAACGAATTGACTGTCTGTCCTCCCTTAACTCCAAATTTGTTACTTGTTGTGCTCAAGCTCCGATGGTCGATCCACTGGATAACCTCTCGTTCACAACTGTGCAGATCGACGCTTGATAGATTTCATTCTCTCGGCCACAGCTCGACTTTGGTGTAGATCCCATAACCCACTTCGCTTTTTGCTGTTAGATCGGTGGCAGAGTTATGACCCTTACCTAGGAGTTCCCTTACGCTGATAACAAGAGGGTCGATTCAATGATTGTTGCCCCCATCATCGTTCTCCTCTGTGTGCAAGGATTCTTTTGAGTGTGACGACAGTTGATCTAGGCTGCACGAGGTCTAGGGGTGACTGTTTGGTGCTCACATTCTTAAGACAACCCATCTCTAACAACTTAAAACCCTTCCTCCTTGAAAACTCGCTTGAGCTGCAAAAGAAAGACAATCCCAATCACGTTATCAATGAATTTCAGCTTGTGTCCAATAATTTAGCCCTCCACAATGGTGTCTAAAACACAAAAATAAAATTTAACAGTGATAAGCCAATTAGGGTAGCTACAGAGAGCTACCGAAACTGCCAAGATTCTAGATAGGGTGACTATGGAGGATCACCGAATATTAGTTTCTCTTACACCCTTAGGCTGGCATAAAACCAGCTCTATACTATTGTAGGTTTCTAAATAGTAAAATATTCGATAAATCTAGAACATCTTAGTGTTCTGATTTAAAACACTTTTCCATCTAGAAAAAGAACACAAACACGATCTATAAATGCATCCTTTTTATTTATATTATTAACTGAAAATAAAATACATGTCCATACAATAAAACCAGAGCTCCTATATTAACATAGCGGCTCAGGGCATGCACAAGCAGCGGTCGGTGAACAAGGACAAAGGAAAGGCTCCAAGTGATAAGGAGAAGGTTCGTTGCGGGCGTGAGCTTTCCAAGCCAAGCGTTGCCTCTAGCGCGGACAAGCCAAGGGAGGACGATGACATGGAGGCCTACAGGTGCCTCATAATTGAAGAACCTCCTCCTTCTCATGATGTTTAATTATTCCAAGTGTGTTTGGTTTTTGTGTTACGATTCCCAACCTGTTGGGATTGAACTTGAATTTTTAGCTATGTTATCCAGTAATTTTTGTTTATCAGCGTGGGCAGCATAGTAGAACGAGGTATGGACTGGACTAGTTTCCCCTAGTGGGCAGTCAATTTTCTATTTCTTTTGCTGAACATGCCACATTTCTGGGCAAAGACAAGGCTTCGGCCAAGATGCAAATGATTCTCTCTTTTTTAATTGATTTAAACCCTTTTAGAAAAAAAAAACATAGCTTTGTGAGTAATATAATACTCTTTCACCTTCACATATAAGACAGAATTTCATGTTTTACAACAGGTTAAAAATGTTGGACAACAATCACATCACGCTTTTGCCAAATAAAAAATCTCATCGTGTATCAAAAGTTCACTCAGTGCAGTGATTCTTAAGAGCACAGAAAGTAGATTGGTCAGTTGAAAATGAGCCTGAATAGACGCTCTCTGTAGACTGTTTGTTATGTCAGAAAATATCATTTCCGCCCATTATTCTCTGTCATTATCCAGTATTGCTTTCAATGCATTTTCCAGAGTGTAAAAAGTATTCAACAACTGCATATTTGATATTTGATGGAGGCGAGACATTCAATTATTTTGGAGCCTTTAACGCTGCTTCCAACCAGATATATGAGTTGCGACTACCGCCAAAATTTACAATAAATGGAAATGGATCTCTGTACCGCAATCCTATATTTATTTGTTAGTTCCGTCCGTGAGTGTCAAAACAAAACGGCCCGTTAAATTAGTTGATTTTTGACGCGTTCCTGTGCTCCATATTCTAGTGGCTTTCCTGCTTCTTGTGGTTTTAAACGAGCAACAGTTGTAGCAATCACAAAAACGTGGTTGAGCGGATGTGCATTTGAATCTACGTACTCACAAAAACAAAACCTTCGGCGTTCTCAAAGGGCGTTCTCAAATAATATCGGAACTGGAAGTACGCGTTTTATAGTTTTAAGATGTGAGCATGCATGGGAAGCCCCGAATTCTTTCAAATCAATGGCTACCAGGATCTCATTATATAAATTGAAAGTCTAATTTCATTTTAATTTTTTAATATTAACCACGTAAAATAAAATAATTTTTTTAATATAAAATGAAAATTATTTTAATATTTTATATGGAAATTTTATTTTTATACTCCAAATTACATTTAAATGATTACACATATATGGCATATTGAGACTAGAGACATGCATAAGAGAGTTCAAATTGTTCTAAATAAATGGCTACTAAGAATCAAATTTAAAGATTTCATTTTATTTTAACATTTAGAAAATATAAAAACTAAAACTAATTTAAACTTCATGTATATCTTACACGTTACACTTTTACTAAGTCAAGTTGTACATACTTCAAAGAATCTTTTTTTGGACCAAAAGTCTATGAACGCTTGAATATGTATACATATAGGGTACTGGTTCCCGGAATTGGAATCACAATATGTATTGGTTCACCGAATCACAATCTGTATAAAAAAATCATATGGAGGGAGTTTAATAAAACCATAGAAAATATAAGCAAATTCATTTGAACCATTTACTTATAATATATACGAGAATCAATGGATAGAATTCAATAAGACAATTTAGTTTTTTATATGTTGGACATCATTTACATCATTTTAAAGATAAAGTCATTTTTTCTACATGTGAGTTGTTATTCTTTTTTCTTTAGGTAATTACTTCAATTGTTCAAACAATTTCAATGTACTTTTTAAAAGAAAATCAAAATATAGTATTATTTTAAGGATGTCATTGCAAAGTTCATTGATTATTAAAAAAAAATATTATTTAAAACTTCTAATAACACAAATTTCCATTAAGAATAGGGGCATAGCATTCTTTTTTATCCTTGCATTGAATCAATTTTGATCAACATTCTCTTCATATTAAGTAAGCATAAAGAAAATATATTAAATAAGCATAAAGAAAATATGGAGGTATTATTCATAAATACTGCAAATTGAACAAGTGCATTAATCTAAATTGTAATTGTTTCTTTTGTTTGAATAACAAAATGACAAAATGATTCACTGAACTAAGATATAATTTCAATAAATAAATGACACATGTATATTTAAATTCCATAATAATATGATTCTATAATATAAAAATGATATATATAACAATTAAAAAAAATTATAAACAAATTGACCATTAGAATTTGTTATGAATGAAAAATTTGAAATAACAATCGCAAATTATGCTAGTCCTTGAGACAATCGATCTACTAACGTAGTCTCCAGCGGATCTGGTGGTTGGGAAAGGTCTTCAAATTAATAAATTATATTCGCTAAGCACCATCCGTTATATTTGAATGCCATTTTGGTATGCCAAACTCGTGGGTTTTAACTCCACAAATTCATAAAATTATCAAATTCCGTAAAGCCATGCTTAAATGAAGTTATGGTTTAGAGTGATATTGGATGAATCCTTTAATGAATAGAGAAAGGTTAATGTGGGATATATCAAAGAATAAAGCAGGTGGTTTAGGTAATGCTTTGAATTTGAAAATGGTTTAAGGGGAAGAAAACAATTTAAAGAGAAATGAATTGACGAAATAAACAATCGTGAGATGAGTGATGGGAGGTAAAAATTTGTAATTATAACATTAATGAATGAAAGGAGGTTTTGAAGTAGCAAAGGGTAAATTACTGTACAATAAAATTTTTGAATATAGAAATTAAGGATAAATATATGTACAATGAAATTTGTGAAATATAGAAGATTTTAAGGAGTATTTTGTTTGTTTTTGTTTTTGAATTTTTTGTTTTTTTTTTCCATTTTTTTTCTACATTAGAAGTAGAAAAAAATGGTCATGCCCAACTAGCATGGTCACATTGGTTCCATGTGATGACTAGCCTTCTTCAATGGTATGGGATGCTCAAGTAGAATGAAGAGTCTAGCTATCTTAATAGAATCGTATTAAAGGCACATTTGAATGTGATGACTATAAAAGTGTCTTTTCACCACCAACCCTTTTGTGAAATATTTAATGGAGTTGCATTGACAAGGATGTTAACAATTAAAGTGGGGAAGAATGTACGAGATTTTAGCATGAGGTTGAATCCATTCCCTACTTGAGGTGCATCAATGGTGGCGTGATGGGTAATGAGCTAGAAGAAACTTGGTTAATGGTGCACAAGCGTTCTATACATTTCAATACCCTTGGTGATTAACTCATGGCGATGTGCCATGGGATGATTAGGAAGGTGTACTAGATGAGCATTAGATAGGAGGATCAAGAATGTTTACCTAGGTATGGGTGAGGGACCAACAAGGTATTGCAAGGAATGTGTTGACATATGACAACACAATCTAGTAGAGTGATTGATTTTGTGTTATATTAGTTTAGGTAGTAATGTTGATGAGCGTATGGAAGGTATGAACACATATGCCACCAAGGGGCATGATATTTTGATACTATTAAAGGTTAGCCCAGAAAAATGATGATATAGACCTGTATGGGGTAATAAGTTGTTTAAGTGTAACTAGCTTGGGGGAGATAATTGTTGGGAATCACTTTTGGTTGGGTGGTGATGGTGGAGCAATATTTCCTATGGTAAAAATGAGCACTAGGCAATTCACACAATCTAGGGTGCTTAGTGCGACTTTGGTCAAGACATGTTGGTAAGCCATTGTCCATGTGGTACAAGTGGTTGATGGTCATGCACAATTAGAATGGTTGTATTCGTGCCACACAATTACTAGGTTTCTTGAGTGATATTAGATGCTTGAGAGAAATGAAAACTTTAGTCTCGTGACATAGCTTTGTGGGTTCCTGGAGAAGAAGTTGTGTAGCAAAGTGTGGTCGCAAGGCAGGATAAACCTTGTGCTTATTTATACTTCTATAGGACTACGACACTTGGCCAAGTCCAATCTTGCAAGACTCATATTGTAACATTATTTTATTAATATATTTTATTGTGGTTTACTTTTTATGAGATGTTGCAAAGAGTTATGTTATCATGCATAAGTGGTAGTTTTTCTTTATTTGTGATTCTTGAGAGGCAATGGGTTGGTGCTACCTCCCTTTTTAGACTTGGTTGTATAACTTTTAACATTAACTAAGCATATTAGGTTGGGTCTTGATGGAGAAGGAATAGTCTAAGTGTGTCAATATAGGGTGATTAAGTCGTTGCATTGTCACTTGTTGATGTTGCAAATCTAAATGATGACAAAATAAAAAAAAATTGGGCATGCTCTTTCAGAGTGCGATAGATTGTATCAAAGTAATCCCACCATTTATGAAGGAATTAGGTTGTTTTTGAATGCTTAAAATATTGTTTATTAAAGATTGTGGTCAAGAAAGATTAACACCTTGTCTAACAACACTTAATGGAAATAGTGCTTGGTGGATGTCCTTCCCCATTCCAATTGTAGACGTAAGAGGTTTGAGGTGTGTTGGAAGTAAGAAGGTTGTGATATATTGAAGGTTGAGAAAGTGTGGATGAAGAGAGTGACGAAACAATGCTTTGGGCCATGGTCAATTCAACCAAGCAGAAGTTGGATGTCCCACTATAACTTAAGTTTAACTTTTCAAGTGTAAAGGCATGCACATGAAAACAATGGCATATTTAGAAACTAGGATGAAGCCATGACCACGAGAATGTCTTCTCATTGTAGTGAGAATGTGGGTGAGTGTTTCCATAGACTTCATAACTTTGTTTCCATAGTCACAAGGTTATCACGGGATAATGGTAGTGATAGACCATTTCTCTAAGTATGTGACCTTCATTCCAACAAAGGTGCCTTGCTAAGATGATCATGCCAGAAATCTTTTCTTCATGTATATAATTAATTACCAATATTCCATTACGTATCATACAAGATGATGATGCATTGTTCATAGGTTGGGTTTGAACAAAGTTGTTGAAAATCACCAGGATAAAGATTCTAATGAGTACGAATTATAATTTGTAATTAATGGATAAACTAACTGCATTAATGGTCTTTTGAATAACCACCTTAGGCATTTTTGTGCGAAAACTAGTTTAAATGATTGGAGTTGTTAGATTTGATATAGTTTACGTACAACTTGAAGAAGAGTTCAGTATCAGGGAATAACCCATTCAAGTTGGTGACCTGGTAGCAATAAATGGCACTTCACATGGTGTGGATAGTCTTTTATGGGAACAATCCTTAAAAAATTTGTTTTCTTAAGGAATGGTAGGTGAATAAGACTCGTGTTCAGTTGAAAAAGGCAACCAATCATATGAAATTTTGGTCCTGTGAAGGGAGAAGAGTGTTGGAGCATTAATTTTGGAACAAGGTCATGGTCAAGTTGAATAGGGAACTTTTCAAGACTTTGGCAGGCATGTCTCGATCTTTGTGAGGTAGTTGGAAGTGTTTTTCAAGGTGATTGGAAGGTAGGTTGGGTTTGAACAAAGTTGTTGAAAATCACCAGGATAAAGATTCTAATGAGTACGAATTATAATTTGTAATTAATGGATAAACTAACTGCATTAATGGTCTTTTGAATAACCACCTTAGGCATTTTTGTGCGAAAACTAGTTTAAATGATTGGAGTTGTTAGATTTGATATAGTTTACGTACAACTTGAAGAAGAGTTCAGTATCAGGGAATAACCCATTCAAGTTGGTGACCTGGTAGCAATAAATGGCACTTCACATGGCGTGGATAGTCTTTTATGGGAACAATCCTTAAAAAAGTTGTTTTCTTAAGGAATGGTAGGTGAATAAGACTCGTGTTCAGTTGAAAAAGGCAACCAATCATATGAAATTTTGGTCCTGTGAAGGGAGAAGAGTGTTGGAGCATTAATTTTGGAACAAGGTCATGGTCAAGTTGAATAGGGAACTTTTCAAGACTTTGGCAGACATGTCTCGATCTTTGTGAGGTAGTTGGAAGTGTTTTTCAAGGTGATTGGAAGGTAGGAAACATGGCCACATTGGGTTCATGGGTCCATAAGATAAGAAACCCCCTCAGTTCAAGCAAGTTGGTTAGGATTCCTTCTACTATAGAAATTGGAGCTTCATAGAGTTCCAAAGAGACGGTGGAAAGGAGCATGAGAACTCATCTTAGCGAAAATCAAAGTTGTTTCAAAACATTGTCTAACTTGGTAGTGATACAAGAAAGGATTGCAAGTTTAAGATTGTGCATTGTATGTGACTTGGGCATGTTGATATTTTGGGATAATGAAGAAATGGAACTTACACAAGGCAGATCATAGGTAGTTAAGGAGGAAGTTGTGCTACTAAGTGTAGCTATAAGGAACCAGTAGCCTTGTGCTTATTTATACTTCTATAGGATTGTAGTGGTTGGCCAAGTTCACTTGAGTGCAAGAATCATATTATTAACATTATTTTAATAAATATTCTAGTGCCCCAATTGAGTAACCCCAATATTCGTATTGTGGTTTACTTTTGGTGGGTTGTTGCAAAGCATTATGTTTTAATGGCTAAGGTGAATGCATAGTGCTTTTTGGAAGAACTGATTCTTTAAATAATGAATCAATATATGTCTAGAATATCTTTTATTGGAACAATGATTCCAATGTTTTCAACATAGTAGCAAGTATGAATGTGGAATGAAATATAATCACAGGGACATGCCACTATTTTAATAGCTTGTGATTAGGGATATTTAGTGTGATGGTGTATATTGAAATCACTAAACTCAACCACACCTTCAACAAACTTAAATACAATAATATATTGCATAAAAGCAACATTCTAGAAGTTATGGCATACTTGCTTGACTAGATGTTCATCTTCCTTATTTATTTGAAATTGACTTCTGTCTATAAGCCCATAAGCATCAATGCCATCCAACACTGCTCCTTGTGGAGATGGTAGAATAAAATTAGGTGGTCATAAGGGTCTTATAATCCTCACCTTCAAATAACATATTTTCCATATTTTCCCTTGATCAAACATCAATGAATTCGATCAGAGTTGGTTTAGCTGCCTTGTTAGTTGCTATTGCAATTGACTATGTGCATCCTGGACACTTTGAAATTCAGGGTTCCTCATATGAACAATGTTCTCCCACATAATCTCTAAAATTACCTTAAGGTTTGGGGACTGTGAAACAAAAATAGAAATGATATTGTTTTAGAAAGCACATGCATTTATAAAAAGACAATTGCCCAAATAGAAACCAAAATATAAATAAGAATATGTTTTTAAATGGTTTTATTATTAAAAAAAATAGTAATAAAAAATTTGACATCAAAACTCTACAACACAATTTCTACATGTCCCAAATTCTATATAACGACCAAATTTCTGCATGTCACAAATTCCATGTAACAACAAAACCAAATTGACTACCATTAAAATCCAATTTTCCTATAATTAAGCTTCTCATTACATAATCCTTGTGTTCTTGGGCGCCATTTAACATAATGAAATGGAGCCCAAGATACACCATAATTTGTATCTTAATTAAATTAAAACAGAGATAAATATAAACAATAACTAGGCTATTTTGTAAAAACACATAAGATGTATGTCATTATCATATCAAACGTACAATACAATAACTCTGAGGGATTTCCAAAGCAACGAATAAATTGTTCATTTGAGAAATGCCAAGGGTTAGCAGTAAGTGGACAATTCTTATGAATGTTTGTGAAGCCTTTCATGAAGAAGAGAAGACCAAGATTATAGTTGTTTCTCACCCTTTTAGGATTGGAACTAGCATTATAAGGTAACAATTTCATTATGCAAGGACAAAAGGGTGGTGGAAGAAATGATAACCAAAACTCCTATCAAGCTAAATTTAACAGAAAGTGAATGAAAAGTCATAAATTCTGAAAAACAATTTGAAAAACTGAAGCGTAAGTGTTTGGCTATAACATGACAAATATTTGGGATAAAGCATAGCCTTAAATATTTCTTGAAAATAGGAATTTTGTTTTTGTTTGGGCATTTAGGGTCAAACTCATCAAACCCTTTCAGGGCTTTGTTGCAAGATTCAATCATCAAACTTGCCAAGTACAGCCAAGGATGGTGGGTTAGCCTTACATTTTAGTTGGAAGAAAATGAGTTTTGTTTTGGGTATTAAGGGTCAAATTCAATTAGGCCTTTCAAGACTTCTTTTATGAATTAACCAATTTATTTGTGGCGTTTATTCAATACTCAAAGTTCATTTAGTTTATTACTTCATTTGCAAAAAATTGAGTAGTAAACTGTTTATTTAAAACTTCTTTCACTATTTATTTTAAGCAACTAAGGAGTTTTCACAGTGCAACATTGAACTTCTTTGACTTTATTTTAAGCAACTAAGGAGTCTTCACAGACCAACATTTTGGGATTATTTGGGTTGAGCAAGTCATTAAACATGACCCATATCTCATTAACAATGATCGGAATGACCAAATTTCTTATAATGTTTTAGTAATCTAGTTAACATTCATTGCAGTAGCTGATGCCCACCAATTTAATCAAAAACTTTCAGTGATTAAATTGATTTAAGCTTTTTTATTTTTGTGAAACTGACCTGAACATGACCACACTTTGGAAAACTCAGGTGAATTCTATAACTATCTCAGTATAATCTCAATGAGGACTAACATAAATGACATAAAAGAGTACGAGGTATTTGGGATGCCCTGGTTTCCTTTAAAATGAGGCTCCGACCCTGGTTCATGCTATATACAGGATGCTTTCAGCTGAATAAAGGCTTCATAACAGAGTATTGCCAAATCAAATAAAAGAGTATTGACAAATGAAATTCGAACGATTTTGAGAGTTCAAAAGATGTTGACCTAGCTTTCGGAATGCCCTCTCAATGATAACTAACATAAATGGCACAAAAAAGTGCCAGCTATTTGGGATGCCCAAGTTTCCTCCAAAAACGAGGTTCCTATCCTGGTTCATGCTATACAAAGTGTTTTCAGCTAAATAACGGCGTCATAAATTTTAGCTAAAGAAAGGCGTCATAAAAGAGTATTGACAAATGAAAATTACAAGTGTCATGAGAATTTAGAAGATGTTGACCTTGCTTTTAGAAGTGCCCTTTTGGTAAGGAAGTCTAGACTTGGTTACATGGCCTTGGTAAATAAATGTTACATTTTCACTGAGAGATTGTCATTTCCAGATTCGGGGTACTGCCACAAATCTTTCTGCTCTATGTGGGAAATAAGATGTGCCAAAACGTTTGAAAATTTTACCAGAAAATGGCTAACTAAAATTAATAATTCATCATTTCAGACTCAAATTCAATACAATGTTCAGCTCATCTGGCTTCTGATGAAGCCATTGTGAAAAAACAAAAGGATTAGGAATTTGGCTTCTGTGATCCATAGAATGTGTGTAATAATTTTTGGTGAAAATCACATAAAAGAAATTTTTGTTGACGCGTTTTGAACCAGCCAGTGTGGTTCATCGACAGGATATCAATAATGAACCACACTGGCTGGTTCGAAACACGTCGACAAAAATTTCTTTTATGTGATTTTCACCGAAAATTATTACACACAAACAAAAGGATTATAAATGTCAGATGCAGCAGCTAGAAAGGAAATCATTACTTATTTGACGCAATCATCATAACAAAGGATAGAAGGATTATTTGAGAGGTAGTTTAATTGTTATAAAATGGATTATTTGAAAGGTAGTTTAGTTGTTATATGTTGTGGAAGTTTTTTTTGTTATATTTTTGGGTTAAATTTGTTTAAAATTTGATAAGAATTTGTTAAAATACAAATTTTATTTGTGAATTTGTACAATATAATAGCACAAACCCATATAAAGCCAGGTTTCAGACCTCGAGGTTACAAAGTATGAGAATGCATACATAGTTGATGAGAATTACAGATATGGTATACGTACAATACTGATACTGAAGATCTACAACTTCGAGTTTTGCATCCTGGAGGTGCATCTAGGCAGTTGGATGCGTTTGCCTAAGTTATATAGGAACTTTTATATAATAATAAAGAGAAAACATAAAAATGACAAGAGAAGTTTTGCAACCTGCAGGTATATAAGCTATACAAGAATTTTCATATAATAAAGAAAACAGGAAAATGAACAAGAGAACAGGCTTTCAGCGACTCTTCCAGAATCAAAAGCAAAAACAGTACTTGCAAAACTTAAGGAGGGATAGATCTGTACTTGCAAAACTTGAGGATGATTGATAGATGCCCAACAGGATAATTTTATTAATGTCCAAAAAATTACCATAAGGAGGTTCCCTGGACCTAGAAATAAGATTAATAAAATTATTTTACTAATGTCAAGAAAATACCAAAAGAAAGGTCAGTTGAACTAAAAATTATATTCAGCAATACCAATCTGTGGCGAGGGTGCAGCATTAAGCTGCCCGAAAGCATATTGCAAAATACAATATGATAAAAAACAATACAGAAACAAAATATTACATCAATTAAAAGGAAAGAGGAGAAAAATAAACAAGGAATCACGCTTTTCAGCAATAACCCTGGTACCAAAGAACAAACAAGGTATATTTCAGGAGATAAAAGCGGTTTGAATGAATAAATAGCCTACTCACCTTTAATTACTTGATCATCGGAGAGGGCGACTGCCATAGTTGTTTTGCCAACGCTCCCCATGCCTTGCGCCCCAACGACGGACACCTCTTTCTGGAGTTTTTTTTTTTTCAGAGGAGAGGTCCTCTTTCTGGAGCTTTTCGAACTCCAAATATTTTTCTCTAAACCCACTACAAAATCAGGCTTTGCTGAGCGACTATAACCATAACAAGGAAGAGCTTCATCCAAAGCTCCATCAATTATGTCATCTAGAGCTATTTGTTGTAGCATCATGGCATTCTTCTGGGGATAATTTTTCGGACTGAACACTCGTTTTGCTTTGGGATCTTTTCCAATACGGTAAGTTGCATTTATTTTGCTGAACGAAATTTCTGCGTTCTTTCAATATTTTGACATAATACACACGAGTGCAGCTTGCACCAGCCGACACCTGCCGTTGAAGAACCGTTAATCGTTATCGTGTCATTTTAATTAGAAAAAGACAATTTATTTGTTCTTTCCTGCCTGTTTCGTGATAGTTTGTAGGCGACATGAAGCGTTGTCTGCTGACGTGGAACAGAAGTTGAGTGTATCATTCGGACACCACATGGACATGTATTGTCGTGTAATTATTACCAAATAACCAACCCCCATAACACGACAAATAAAGCACCACCGAAACAAACTTCAAACAGGTACCGTGAGTCGGTGGATTGGTATGCAGGGTCATTTTTCAAACGTTGTTTTGTCCTGATCTGACGATTGGGACATGATTTTACTAGGAAAATCCGTTTGTCGATGTCCCGCTACTTAATTTATCATTTATTTTCAAATGGAGTCACAATGGGGTTGGTGAGTGTCACTCTGCAATCCTTTGCGTTTTTTTGGATTGTGTTGATTTAGTTGGACCACCATAGGGCTCGCCCCTCCTCTTTTTTTTTGTTTTTGTTTCCAGAAGAAAAAAAATCGCTGTTATATTATAATATATAAACAGTACATAAATTAGAGTGAAAAGCCATCTAGATGATGATCAAAGCACAAGATTTGCAAGAGCAAAATAGAAACTTCACATCACATACATTAGTCTACATTTGTAGGTGTCCAATATTGAACAACATAGTGAGCAATGATTCCACATTTAGAAACAGATATTTTCAGGAAAAGACAGTAGATTTAGGACAAAACAATGACACCAAAAAAACCCCATAACGGCAACTTAAAAGAGAAAAATGGGTGCGAGGGCCTGAACAAAAACTATAACGAAAAGGAGACCCCCATATAGTGTACCCACTAGATGATGAGCGATGGGATCCACTTATGGGAAAATTGAATTTGTCAATTATAAGAAATCCATTAGTATCCACAGTCGACATAGGTCCAAAAAAACACAGACTCGCTTGTTGCTGACAGAGAAGTCGAAAAGTATATAAAACAGAATAACAGGCAATGATGCCACAACATCCACAGCTCATCACTGCATCAGTCTATATACAAGCTCGCTTGCATTTGGGAGAAAAGATAATTTTGAAGAAGTGCACAGACACACAGGCAATCGATTGCACGACAGCCACAACGCATATTGTATCAGTCGTGACATCAAGAAATATTTCACCACAAAGCCAGTAGCCATGCACGACAAGACAATGGGATTTCCTTAATCACTGAAAAAGCTGTACGCACCGAAAATTGCACAGGCTGGATCCCAGAAAGCCATATAGACCCCCCGCATGTCCCTCGGCATTTACCGCAGCGGCATTCCAACCAGGGCATATAGAAAGAAACGAAAAAATGGACTTGTTACTATCATATAAAGTCTCCTACATTAAAACGATCTCCATCTTCATCTCCCCCGACAAATCTCATAAGCGAAGTTGTTTAGAGGATTCGCGCATGCCCCTTAAGTTCAAGGAGAGGATGTAAGTCTTTTGGAGACCCTTGGAGTGTCGCTAGCTCTAATAGCCCTGAGATCATCTGATGAAAATATAGGAACCTCCTTGAGGTCAAGGAGTTCATCTCGGAAAAGGGATTTTGTTTTCGACCTCCCTCTGAAGTGTCTGGATGCAGACTTCGTTTTTTTTCCTCACCGTAATATTGCAACCCGATGCCAACGAAATGACAATATCAGGACTCCTAGAGATATTATTAAAAATAGTGAGGTTAGCCAAGTCAAGTTTCGGGTTGTCTAATAGGGATTCAATGTCACATCCAACAATATTTATAGGTGAGTCCGATAAGTCCACATTCTCAATATTATGTGGAGAGGGAGGAGAGGGGGGAGGGGACGCGCATTCTAGGGGAGGCATGGACAGGGAGGTATATATTGGAGCAGTGGTGGGGTAGGTTTGATGGTGGACAGCAAGAGCAGTAGAGACATTAGGTGAGTCCGATAAGTCCACATTCTCAATATTATGTGGAGAGGGAGGAGAGGGGGGAGGGGATGCGCATTCTAGGGGCGGCATGGATGGGGAGGTATATAATGGCGTAGTGATGGGGCAGGTTTGATGGCTGTCAGTAAGAGTAGTAGAGACATAATCCATTTTATCCATCGGCTTGATAGTCGATACAATGTTTACTTCGGGTTCTAAATGCACGAGCGTACCGGAATTCACCGGTGGATTAAAAACATTTTTGTCTTTAGAATCAAAATGAGCCGTCGACTGTCCAGAATCATCAGGAGGGTTAAACTCCTTGTATGGTGGAGATAACACCCCACATTGTGTACTATCATCAACAGATAAATCAACACTAGAAGTCGCAAGAGGAGAAATACCTGATGGGAAGACATTCCATCGTTCCTTTGAAGTCAGCTTTTGATTTGCTCCATCAGACCTTTGATTGCCCCATTGAGGACCCCTGTGCTGCTGGGGTCAGTTGCCCTTCAAATCGCCGGTGCTGTGGCAGACCAAACAGCGGAATGGCACGCCCCAATAATCCACCCTTTCCCTGTGTCTTCTCGGACCCCAAACGAGGTCAACATCCTCGGGTAAGCCTCCAGAGAAGACCAATTCGACTAATATCCAGGCAATGCGTTTTTTTATTAGTAAATGATGGCCATAGTCAACATACTTTTCCTTTTTCTTTGGGCACGATGTTTTTGTATTGGTATGCAAGTTTATTTGGTATCAACTCAATTTTATTTTTCTTCTCTTTGTTATAGCTACTCTTTTGTTATATGGGGCCACGATTTTTATTTTTATTGATATTTAAAAAAAAAAAATTACAATTACAATTTTCTTTTTAGTATGTTGTTGACTTTGTTAATAAAAATATATTATATTGTTGACTTTGTTAATAAAAAATTATTATATACACAAACTTAAAAGTAACAATTTTCTATACATAGAAATGTCAAATGATCATTCGCACTTACTTAATAATGAAAGAAACATACTTGAATGAATCCATAGGGCACATACAAGAACCCAACATTGCATGTGAAATAGACAAGCACCTGCATCTTGCCACAAAACACAACAAATAGGCACCCACATTGCACAACACAACACAACAAAGTTTGAGGGGTATCGAATTTCAAAATTGATACTATATAGACCTCCAATGGTTTTCTAGCAAAATTGAGAGGCATAGCGTAACAAACATCTCATTTAAGGCATTTGCTTCTATAAGAAGTTAAAGTTAGGATAATTGGCCAATGACATCCATTGTTATATAGAGATTTAAATGATTAAAATTACTACAAATGTGAGATAAATAAATATATCATTATATTCAAATATTGATGATGATGATGATGATGATGATGATGGTGGTGGTGGTGAACGTCCATTGAGACCAATCTTTGGTCTATCAGACCTAAAGAAAAGAGTTATTTAGTTTGATTTAAGATTTGATTCCTATGCTCAAAAAGCTTGGAGAGAAGCCTCTCGAGCTCACTATAATTTTGACATCTTAAAAGGCTTGGAAGGTGAGTATTGCAACAAAGATTATGAAATCGAGCTCTAATGTCATTGTATGCAGGGCACTCTAAGAGAAAGTGATTTTCATCCTCGATGTTCATATTCTCACAGAGATGGCAGATCCTTTCCATCCATGGTGTTTTAGGAACTATCCAACTACCTGTTCACTATGGAGCTCATGAGAGTTCATTCTAATTTTGGCTATATTAATTTTCTTCTTTGAGCTAGTTAAAAAAGAGAGATACTTTTGATCTTCTAGGGTGGCGTTGATGACCTCCTTATAATATCTTAATTTTCTTTTAGTTGCTAGATCTTTCTCACACCACATTTTTTCTTTGAATTTAGAAGCAAATTTTTTTTTAATGTTATTAATGTTTTGCAATGCAACATTCTCGTCGATCTCCCAATGGTTTAACCAAGCCCTGGTGTCTTTATACCAACCTCGTTTAAGCCTTAGGTGGTTTTGGCTGGAATTTAAAGCTAGCTTAGGAAGTCTATGGTCTCCTATGCTATTAAGCTTGTGCTTGTACAACAGAAGCCTAGTCATAGCTAGGCTCTCGATAGGGGAAAGACCCACTTCTATAAGGAGAATAGGATAGGGTGTATTGCTTTTAATTTTAAGGTTATACGTTATAAACGCTTCTGGATTTGCTTAATATTTCTCCAGGATTCTCTAGAGATGCTGCAACCCCAAACCTCACATCCATATAAAATAATAGGAGTGACTAAAGTTTCAAAGAGGAACTTCTTTCTATCCCACATTACGAGGTTTTCCTCAAAACAAGCTAATATATAACAATATTACTACTTCTCATCATTATTATGCCTATTATTTTTAATGCTCTAAATTCATGTTTTTATTTTCAATTTACTTTTCTAACATATTAATGACGCAATAATTTTCACATAATCTATCCATGAGATCATTTAATTCTAGAAAGTGATTTCCATTCTCAACCTCTTTTCATGAGATTTGAACCAGAGACTTGGTGGAGGCTAAACCCCTATTTGAACCAAATAATCTACACCTTAACCTTTGGGATATATCAAATTATTACTTAAAACACAATTTCTTATTCTAAAATATATATACATATATATTATTAAATATTAAATAATATTTAATAGCTCAATTTAATATTATTAATTTTTATCTATACAATATTTTTTAAATAATTAATTTAATTTTTTTTTGAAATATTTAAATAAAAATTTCATGTTTCAAATATATATATATAAATTATTTTTTTTACAAATTGAACAAATTCTTTGATATCCCAAAAAAAATCTAATATACTAAAAAAATGTATTTATAAACCATTTTTCCATGCATGAATTGATTATTAGCGATATGTTAAATCTTACCATTATTAATTACCATTCTTGTTATAAATTTGGATTAATTTATAGTTAAATTGTTCCGTTTTCTATTCATTTTTTATATTATATTGCACCAATTCAAATTACCAAAAAAGTTAGTAATTTAAATTGCATATTAATTAAACTGCATAACCTTCTGTTTCATTATATTGGTCATGAATATGAATTATGAGGTGTTTTAGTTTTTGACCAAGACAAAAAAATAAAATAAAAAAATAAATATGTTTAATTCTTCGATAATGTATTATTAGAAGTTGCCTTTAAAGGTCCAAAGATACACCGAAAGTAGTTCTTAGAAAATGAGAAAGGAAAAGTAAAAATATAGAAAAGAAAATGAAAAATCACAATGGAATAAGAAAATTTACCATTTTCTAATTTCATTTTTATTTCCAAATAATTAAAATACTTAGAAAATGGGAAAGGGAAAAATGTTTCGAAAATGAGAAAGGGAAAGTAAAAAAATAGAAAAGAAAATGAAAAATGGTATTGGAATAAGAAAGTTTACCATTTTCTAATTTCATTTTTCCTTTCAAAGACTTGAAAAGTTTAGAAAATGGGAAAGAAAAAGTAAGAAAATACAAAGAAAATGGAAAATCATAATGGAATAAAAGTGATGATGATTGTTTTGTTATTTTCGTTGAATAAAAGTAATGATAATGGTGTGGTTTTCATTTAATAAAAGTGATTATAACTATTTTGTGATTAATAAAAGTGATGATATGGTGTGGTTTTCCTTTAATAAAAGTGATGATAAATGTCTTCTGATTTTTTATGAATAAAAGTGATGATAATAGTGTGGTTTTCCTTTAATAAAAGTGATGATAAATGTCTTGTGATTTTTCTTGAATAAAAATGATGATAATTGTCTTTAAAGCTGCTTTAACAATTTAATTCTGATAAATTCTCTCTCCTATTTAAAATAAAAATATGATTTTCCTTTAATAAAAATGATGAAACCATCTTGACTGCTAATTTATCTATTTAATTATGATAAATTTTCCCTCTCATTAAAAAAATAAAATAAAATACAAACATGATGGTACCAATTTAATTATCATTAACTAGAATGTTGAATGTCAGCTGGAAGAAGAAGAGCAGTCATGTGATACAACGTTCCTGAAATGAAAAAGTGAGTCGCCTTGTCACTGTGATAAAAATACTAATATAGAACTAAATCAAGATAATAATTCAAATAAAGTTTCCAAAACATAGAATTAAAACTCATATAACCAAATCTAAAAACAACTATGAACTAAAATAAAGAAAATAGAACTAAACTACAACAACTCACGTAATTCAAGGAAAGAAAGAATAAAAATGATAAAACTATAAACATTAAACTATCCCCATGAAATACTATTTAATTCGAAGGTATCAATGCCCGTTATGCGAAATTTCGAGAAGAAACGAGGCTAGTAATTGATTCACATGTGTGTGACGATGGCTGGCCCACACCGCTATGGTTTAATGACAGTTGAGCGCGCATTTGGTTTAATGACAGCTGTTGATGTAAAAAGTGTTGACGATGGTCGGTGGTGAACTCTTTCAAAAGAATACACTTTACACCGAAGGTAGTTCTTAGAAAATGAGAAAGGAAAAGTAAAAATATAGAAAAGAAAATGAAAAATCATAATGGAATAAGAAAGTTTACCATTTTCTAATTTCATTTTTACTTCCAAATAATTAAAAAACTTAGAAAATGAGAAAGGGAAAAAAGTTTCGAAAATGGGAAAGGGAAGGTAAAAAAATAGAAAAGAAAATGAAAAATGGTATTGGAATAAGAAGGTTTACCATTATCTAATTTCATTTTTCCTTTCAAAGACTTGAAAAGCTTAGAAAATGGGAAAGAGAAAATAAGAAAATACATAGAAAATGGAAAATCATAATGGAATAAAAGTGATGATGATTGTTTAATAAAAGCGATGATGATTGTTCTGTTATTTTCCTTGAATAAAAGTAATGATAATGGTGTGGTTTTCATTTAATAAAAGTGATTATAACTGTTTTGTGATTAATAAAAGTGATGATATGGTGTAGTTTTCCTTTAATAAAAGTGATGATAAATGTCTTCTGTTTTTTTTGAATAAAAGTGATGATAATAGTGTTGTTTTCCTTTAATAAAAGTGATGATAAATGTCTTGAGATTTTTCTTGAATAAAAATGATGATAATTTTCTTTAAAGCTGCTTTAACAATTTAATTCTGATAAATTTTCTCTCTTATTTAAAATAAAAATATGATTTTCCTTTAACAAAAATGATGAAACCATCTTGACTGCTAATTTATCTATTTAATTATGATAAATTTTCCCTCTCATTTAAAATAAAAAAATACAAGTACGATGGTACTAATTTAATTATCATTAACCAGAATGTTGAATGCCACCTGGAAGAAGAAGAGAGCAGTCATGTAATGATACATCATCCCTGAAATGAAAAAGAGAATCGCCTTGTCACTGTGTGATAAAAATAATAATATAGAACTAAATCAAGATAATAATTCAAATAAAGTTTTCAAAACATAGAATTAAAACTCATATAACCAAATCTAAAAACAACTATGAACAAAATAAAGAAAATAGAACTAAACTACTACAACTCACATAATTCAAGGAAAGAAAGAATAAAAATGATAAAACTATAAACATTAAACTATTCCCATGAACTACTATTTAATTCGAAGGTATCAACGCCCGTTATGCGAAATTTCGAGAAGAAACGAGGCTAGTAATTGATCCACGTGCGTGTGACCATGGCTGGCCCACACCGCTATGGTTTAATGACAACTGAGCGCGCATTTGGTTTAATGATAGCTGTTGATGTAAAAAGTGTTGACGATGGTCGGTGGTGAACTCTTTCAAAAGAATACATCTTACACCGTAGGTAGTTCTTACAAAATGAGAAAAGAAAAGTAAAAATATAGAAAAGAAAATGAAAAATCATAACGGAATAAGAAAGTTTACCATTTTCTAATTTCATTTTTACTTTCAAATAATTAAAAAACTTAGAAAATGAGAGGGAAAAAAGTTTCGAAAATGAGAAAGGGAAAGTAAAAAAATAGAAAAGAAAATGAAAAAATGGTATTGGAATAAGAAAGTTTACCATTTTCTAATTTCATTTTTCCTTTCAAAGACTTGAAAAGCTTAGAAAATGGGAAAGAGAAAGTAAGAAAATACAAAGAAAATGGAAAATCATAATGGAATAAAAGTGATGATGATTGTTTAATAAAAGTGATGATGATTGTTTTGTTATTTTCCTTGAATAAAAGTAATGATAATGGTGTGGTTTTCATTTAATAAAAGTGATTATAACTGTTTTGTGATTAATAAAAGTGATGATATGGTGTGGTTTTCCTTTAATAAAAGTGATGATAAATGTCTTCTGAATTTTTTTGAATAAAAGTGATGATAATAGTGTGGTTTTCCTTTAATAAAAGTGATGATAAATTTCTTGTGATTTTTCTTGAATAAAAATGATGATAATTGTCTTTAAAGCTGCTTTAACAATTTAATTCTAATAAATTTTCTCTCCTATTTAAAATAAAAATATGATTTTCCTTCAATAAAAATGATGAAACCATCTTGACCGTTGATTTATCTGTTTAATTATGATAAATTTTCCCTCTTATTTAAAATAAAAATAACAAATACAAGCACAATGGTACCAATTTAATTATCATTAACCAGAATGTTGAATGCTAGCTGGAAGAAGAAGAGCAGTGATGTGGTGATACAACATTCGTAAAATGAAAAAGTGAGTCGCCTTGTCACTGTGTGAGTCGTCGCGTGTTTAATTAAAACTTTAAAAATTAAAACAAAATGAGAATAATAAACTACAATTAAATTACACTAAATACAATAACATTAATCTAAAATACGAAGACAAAAATACAAAAAATACAATATAAATTACAACAATAAATAATAAAATCAAATTGAAATCAAACAAAATAATAAATCAAATTAAACTAAAAAAATAAATATAAAAATACTATAGAACTAAATCAAGATAACAATTCAAATAAAGTTTTTAAAACATAGAATTAAAACTCATATAACCAAATCTAAAAACAACTATGAACTAAAATAAAGAAAATAGAACTAAACTATAACAACTCACGTAATTCAAGGAAAGAAAGAATGAAAATGATAAAACTATAAACATTAAACTATTCCCATGAACTACTATTTAATTCTAAGGTATCAACGCCCGTTATGCGAAATTTCGAGAAGAAACGAGGCTAGTAATTGATCCACATGCGTGTGACCATGGTTGGCCCACACTGCTATGGTTTAATGACAGCTGAGCGTGCATTTGGTTTAATGATAGCTGCTGATTCAGTGTAAAAAGTATTGACGATGGTCGGTGGTGAACTCTTTCAAAAGAATACACCTGACACCGAAAGTAGTTCTTAGAAAATGAGAAAGGAAAAATAAAAATATAGAAAAGAAAATGAAAAATTATAATGGAATAAGAAAGTTTATCATTTTCCAATTTCATTTTTACTTCCAAATAATTAAAAAACTTAGAAAATGGGAAAGGGAAAAAAGTTTCGAAAATGGGAAAGGGAAAGTAAAAAAATAGAAAAGAAAATGAAAAACGGTATTGGAATAAGAAAGTTTACCATTTTCTAATTTCATTTTTCGTGTCAAAGACTTGAAAAGTTTAGAAAATGGGAAAGAGAAAGTAAGAAAATACAAAGAAAATGGAAAATCATAATGGAATAAAAGTGATGATGATTGTTTTGTTATTTTCCTTGAATAAAAGTAATGATAATGATGTGATTTTCATTTAATAAAAGTGATTATAATTGTTTTGTGATTAATAAAAGTGATGATATGGTGTGGTTTTCCTTTAATAAAAGTGATGATAAATGTCTTCTGATTTTTTTTGAATAAAAGTGATGATAATAGCGTGGTTTTCCTTTAATAAAAGTGATGATAAACGTGTTGTGATTTTTCTTGAATAAAAATGATGATAATTGTCTGTAAAGCTACTTTAACAATTTAATTCTAATAAATTTTCTCTCCTATTTAAAATAAAAATATGATTTTCCTTTAATAAAAATGATGAATCCATCTTGACTGCTGATTTATCTATTTAATTATGATAAATTTTCCCTCTCATTTAAAATAAAAATAAAAAAATACAAGCATGATGGTACCAATTTAATTATCATTAACCAGAATGTTGAATGCCCGCTGGAAGAAGAAGAGCAGTCATGTGATGATACGCCATTCCTGAAATGAAAAAGTGAGTTGCCTTGTCACTGTGTGAGTCGTCGCGTATTTAATTAAAACTTTAAAAATTAAAACAAAATGACAATAATAAACTACAATTAAATTACACTAAATACAATAACATTAATCTAAAATACAAAGACAAAAATATAAAAACTACAATCTAAATTACAACAATAAATAATAAAATAAAATTGAAATCAAACAAAATAATAAATCAAATTAAACTAAAAAAATATATAAAAATACTAATATAGAACTAAATCAAGATAATAATTCAAATAAAGTTTAAAACATAGAATTAAAACTCATATAACCAAATCTAAAAACAAATATGAACTAAAATAAAGAAAATAGAACTAAACTACAACAACTCACGTAATTCAAGGAAAGAAAGAATAAAAATGATAAAACTATAAACATTAAACTATTCCCATGAACTACTATTTAATTCTAAGGTATCAACGCCCGTTATGCGAAATTTCGAGAAGAAACGAGGCTAGTGATTGATCCACATGCGTGTGACCATGGCTGGCCCACACCGCTATGGTTTAATAACCGCTGAGCGCGCATTTGGTTTAATGAAAGCTATTGATTCGATGTAAAAAGTGTTGACAATGGCCGGTGGTGAACTCTTTCAAAAGAATACACCTTCGGTGTAATTAAGTTATATTTTAAACAAACTTTAAAATCGTATCCATTTATAGTAAACCACATAAATTTCATAATATTACTTTAAAAAAATACATTGGTTAATTTTTTATTATATATATATATATATATATATATATATATATATATATTTATTTATTTATTTATTTTTATTTTTATTTTTAATTTAATTATGTAATTATTATAAAATTGTAATTTTTAATTATTTAAAACATATTTTTGAATATATAAATAAATTTAGATTTTAATTTATTATTATTATTATTAAAATTATATAAATTTCAACATTTAATATCTAAATTTTAAATAAAATTAATTAAAAAATATTATTATTATTATTATTGTTTTTTTAATGAAACTACTCTCAAGTGATATTGTTGTTTATAGAGAACTTTACAATGTGATTAATAAGTACCAAACTACCTATAACATACATTACACACCATCAAATCTAAAGTTATTTAGATCCAATAGTGCATAGTGCATATTGCAAAGCATATCGGATGCTTATTGCTAGCCAACATTATTCATTGTGCAGAGTTCTATTTTATTAAAATTTAACTTGAATTACATTATTAGTCTCTGCCTTTAGCAGGACTATAGCAATCGGTAGATTGTTGACACCCAATTAACTGATTCACTCACCAACTTTTTTTTTCTCGCTTTCTCACCATTTAACCAAAGTTTTTATAATGGCAATTCTCATTCATCGAAATTTTAACAAAAGTTTTCGGATGAACCTCTTATTACAAGCTTCACTTATACCAACATAGGAATGTTGGACAACTTATATTTTATCGAAAGTTTTAATGAGTTTGTTTCCACTACCCCTTTTATCATATCCAAAGTTTCTAAACGCATGACATTTCTTCTTTACCTATTTTGCTGTATCCAAAGTTTGTAATATATTTCGTTGCTCCACATGCTACTACTACCATTTTATTGGATGCCTTGTGCTTCCACAACCATTTTCTTGGATGCCACATGCTGCCACAACCATTTGCTTGGATGCCACCTCTTTTTTTTGCTCTGCATTCTGTCACAATTCTTTGGTGCGACATGCTCTCGTTGTTATCTGTGAGTTATCAACATATCTGAATTGGTAAGCTACGGTCAGTTCTATTCCCTTTAGAGCCAATCGGAGCCAGTTACATAGCTTCTGGCAGTAAGACAAGAGCCAAGTCCAACCAGTTGCATAGCTTATGGTAGAAGTTTATATGGGTTGGGTCAACTTCTAATGCACTACAAATTTTTCTGAGCATGACAACATTCTTAGAATCTTTGTTGGACATAGAGGCCATGACACAAACAATTCAGTTGAAATATATAATGATGGACACAGAGGTCATGACACAAACAATTCACGTGAAATATATAATGATGGACAATTTTTGGGTGTTGTCAAAGAAGAGGAAGCATAGAGACCGAATTTTAATTTTGTTTTAAAGAAGAAGGATGAGACAGTTAGGTCTCATGAGGAAGATCATACACAGTTGGAGGAAGATATTTCTTTTCAACATATTGCCAGATTTGTAAGCAGAGGGAGTTTGGCTTATATGGGTAGCCAAAAGTAAGCATAAGAAAAGGAAGATATCAAGCATACAAATTTAATGCTTGAGGAAGCTAACAAAGAGATTTTACTGTTATAAAATCTTTTAAGGGAGTCTGAGTCAAGCAATGGATCGAGACCTCAGGTAAATTATTTAAGTTTTAGTAATCTTGATGAAGAAATGAGATTTATTGAGGGATGCATAGGTATATATGTGAATGAGGAAGATTCAGTCAGCCCAGAAGGACAGATGGAAGTGTCACATAACAGTGACCAAGAAAAGAATAGTAATAAAGAGGAAGATGGGGCAGATATGTCTCATGCTAAAGAAGAATCAGTCTTAGAATTGAAGGAGACTGTACTGAATACGAGGATTAGTCAAGGAGTTGAAGGACAACTATGGGATGTTGTCAAGGAAAAGGAGGAGAGTTATGCTGGAATTGATAAGCGACATATTGATGAGGTGTTTGAAAGGAATCAGATTAGAAAGTGAATTGCTGAACTGTTTGCTAGAAGCATTTGAGCTTGATTTTTTTTATCACAGATATTGAACAAAGGTTGTTTAGAGATGTGATAAAAGTTTAGAAGCAACAAGAAGGTAAGGATGTAAGGGTGGTATTAAGAATTAAACAACTCCAAAGTGAAGGTAACAAACAACAGTTTGAAGATGAATGGACAGATTGCAACAACAATTGGCAGAGTGAGTACCAGTCAGAAGATAAACTAGACATGGAGATTGATAGAATAAGAAGGTTGATGATCAAAGTGTCTCAGAGGAAGACATCAACAAGAAAGCAAAGCAGCAATAGCAAGAAAAAGACAACAGAAGAATGTGAGAGCATAGACAGTGGGGAAATGCAACATAAAATATGGAGACTTGGAGAATAACAACAAACAACAAAATCAACAACAAAACGACAGAAATGAAGAGAGACAGCCAAAGAGAAATTACAAACTAAAGTTTGAGATCCAGGAGAAATTCCATCAACATTGAAGACACATGATCTGGAGATCATGATTAATTTCTATCTTGGGAGTCTAATGCAGGAGCATCATGGTTCCAAATTTTGTACATTTAGTAGAATCTAGGGGGTCTTGTGTTTTCTAGGGAGTTGGTTTCCTAAGTATTTAATTAATGTATTTTTCAATGTTTTGAGTGATTTTATGTGAGAACTTTAGAATAGGATTTAATTAAATATTGTGAGACATATTTGTAAATGTTTTCGAATGTAGGAGAACATGAGTGATTTGTGAGGATTGAGACATTATGAAATATTGTAAATCTTAGATTAGAAATTAGTTCATGATTTTGTTGAACTAGAGAGGATCCTTAGGAATTAGTTGAGTGAAAAGTGGACTTAGAGGATTTTTAGGATTTAGTTGAGCAAATTGTGGATCTGAACCAGAATTGGTTGCAGAACCTTTTGTATATATTTGTAAGCCTCAAAGGCATTAATATACCAGATTCTTAGATAGGTAATAGAGGAGATTTGATTGTAAGCCTAGGAGTAGAGAGAGAGAAGCAGTGTTGAGAGGCCACCGAAATAGAAAATCAGGCAGAGAGAAAATTCATTATTGTGTAAATATTTTTTTGTGAATAGAAAACTCAATTCTGAGTTCGTGTAGAGTGTGTTGTGTTGATGAATTATAAAAACTGTGGATAATTAGAGTATTTCGTATAATATAGGTGTGCAGGTGAACTTGAGAAGGACCAAACTGAGAATAGCGTGCAAAGGTGATTTTGGAGGTTTGATTGTGTTTGAGTACGAGTGAATCATCAGAATAAAGCTCAGGAGGGATTTAACGCCACAGAAGAAGAATCCAAGACCAAAATCGCAACAATATACCAAGACACAGAAGGAATCACGTGGAAGGAACCAAAGAAGGATGCACAAAGGAACCAAGTAAAGTTACACATGAAGAGGCATAGGGACCATCAGATCACACTTGATCAATAGCGAATGTAATTTTGGTAAACCAGGTTGAAGGTTGAGATGGACGGTCAGAATCTTATCGCAGAAATAAAGGTTGAGAGATGGATGGTTTAGATCAAATCACAGTATTGAAGTAGAGGATGGACGGAAAAGATCGTGCCGTAGAGTGAAGCAGATATTGACGGTCGAGATCATATCGTGAACATAAAGTAGGAGAACAGAAGATCCATATTATATTGCATCCATCCATAATATTGTTAGCTAACATCACTATCGGCGATTTTTATATTTATATGTTAAGTTATCGCAAGTTAATTTTTGCAAGTTACGATGCGAAAAGAAGTGGGGTTTGCGATGCAATGCCATCGCATATGGAATCCGGTTAAAGGGTGAAGGATTTGTGATGTGGTTAGGCGATGCGATGCAATGAGGTAAATGTGTGAAGTGCCGAAGTATGTTATGTTTTCCAATTTGCAAAATCGGTAGATTAGTGATATTACCCTAAGTTTTGGAAATGTGATATGGTTTAAAAGTCGTGATGCGATATGGGATCGGTGATGCCACGGAGGAATAGTTAAAAACACGTGTTGAGAGGTTCATTGGGTTACGTGTTGTGGTCACAGATGAAGAGCAAATAGAAAGGTAAGCAAAATATTATAAAGGTAAAAGCATTGTTGTATGGTTAATTGAGTTTAGAGTCAAAGCCGATAGAACCACTTATAATATAAGTTTCTGTGAACTGAATTTTATAACGATTAAAGTGGGATTTTAAAGGTTCTTAAAGATATATGAACCTATCCTTAAAGGGAAAATTCAGAGTCTATACTCTGTTATGAGTATAATCTTGGGGTAAGAGTGGGGTTAGCCATTAGCCCTGCATCAATATATTAACACCCTTTTTCCAGCTTTCCAATGACAGTCTTTCGAAGATTCCATAAACCTGAAAATATAACTAGCTGCAAATGCTATATCATGTCTAGTAGCAGTTAGATACATAATACTACCAGCTAGTTTCTTATATAAAGTCGAATTAACAACAATACCCACATCATCTTTACTTAACTTTGTACCAACCTCAATAGTAGTCTCCACTGGTTTACACCTGTTCATCTTAAACTTTTTCAAAATGTCAGTAGCACACTTTTGTTGACCCATAAAGATACCATCATGTGTTTGTTTGACTTCAATACCTAAGAAGTATCTCGTTAATCCAATACTTGTCATTTCAAATTCAATTTTCATTGCAGCTTTAAATTCATCTAACTACATGTTACCCATATAAATTATGTCATCAACATAAAGACACAATACCAACATATTAACTTGATGATCATTCTTGATATACAAAGTGGGTTCATGGTCGCTCCTTATGAAACCATTATTTAGCAAGTAATGGTCTATTCAACTGTACCAAGCTCTTGGAGCTTGCTTCAAGCCATACAATACTTTCTTCAACTTGTACACCTTATGTTTTTTATTTTTGATTTCAAAACCAGGGGGTTAATCAACATACATTTCTTCATTCAAAACACCATTAAAAAAATCAAACTTTACATCCATTTGGTAAATTGGCCACTTGTCTTTTGCTGTAATAGCTAATACAAATCGAACAATATCAATTCTTGCTACAGGTGCAAATGTTTCAACATAATCTATGCCAGGTTGTTGTGAAAAACCTTTGGCAACTAATATTGCTTTGTGTTTATCAAATTCACCTCTCTCATTTAAGTTAGTTTTAAAAACCCATTTAACACCTATATAATCTTTATCATCAGGTAGATCAACCAAATCCAAAGTTTGATTTCTTTCAATAGCATCGATTTCATTATTCATTGCATCTACCCATTATTTTTCCTTTATAGCCTCTTCAAACAAGTAGGTTGAAATGAGAGAAATGAAAAAATTACAATATCATCAACATTGTGTTGTGCATAAATATCACTTAAGCTTCTCATTTTTGGATTATCATAATCAAACCCATTTAAAGATGATGAACTGCTACTGCTTGATGAACTAGTACAAGTTTTTTCTTGAACTGATAATCTTGGAGTGCTCGTTGTAGATGCTTGATATTATTCTAACCTAATAAAAGGATTAGGACAAGTATTGTTCTCCATTTCATTCCAAGATTTGTCTTCCAGAAATTTCACATATCGAATTACGAAAAAATTCTTAGTTATAGGATTAAACAGTCTGTATTCTTTAGATTGATCACTATACCCTATAAAGATATACTTTTCGCTCCTATCATCAAGCTTCTTTCTTAATTTTCTTGGAACATAAGCGAAAGCAATACAACCAAATACTCGAAAGTGTGAAACAATTACCTTTTTTCTACTCCGTGCTTCTTTAGTTACAAAATTTAAACACTGGAAATTGGTGATCTATTCAAAATATATACAGAACATGCAACTGCTTCAATCCATAAATCTTTAGACAAATTTCATGTTTTGAGCAGACTTCGAGCCATATTCATAATTGTTAGATTCTTTCTTTTTGCGACTCCGTTCTGTTGTGGAGTATAACTGGTTGTCATCTGCATTTTAATACCATGTTATTTACAAAAATAAATGAATTTTTTAGATTCATACTCACCTCCTTTATCAGACCTGAGAACTTTAATAAATTTTCCACTCTGTTTTTCAGCATCGGCTTTGAACTGCTTGAACATGGAAAAAGTTCCAAATTTGTATTTGAGAAAATACACCCAAATTTTCTTGCTAAAGTCATCAATAAATGTAAGAAAATAGAGATTTCCACCTACAAATTGTGCTTGCATAGGACCGCACAAATCTATATGCATTAATTCTAGTTGCTCTTTAGCTCTATAAGAGGCTGATGCAAAGCTATCTTGCTTATGTTTACCCATTATACAACTTGTACAGGAAGAGATATGATCAGACAAAGTAGGCAAACCTTTCTCTATAGGTTGTCTAGGTAAGTGACCATATTGCAAATGCCACAAGTTAGTGTCATTTGGCGTTGAAACATTATGTGCATACAACTTCTCACTTTTCATTTGTAATTGATACAACCTGTGCTTTGTCATAGGAATATTTGCACCAAGAGATTTATGTTGATCAGAAATCGTGCAAGTAGTGTTTTGAAAGCTAACATCATAACCATGTGCATCTAACTAACCAACGCTCAACAAATTATGCTTGAAATTGGATACATAGTAAACATCATAGATATTCTTCACCACATTTTGTTTGGTTAAGACATGCAAAACAACCTTTCCTGAAGCTTTGACATGACGATCATCACCCAAACCAATAGAGGAATTGGAAGAAGTATCAAGATATGAAGACAAATCACTTATATGACTAGTCATATGATTACTACATACGTTGTCTACCAACAAAACATCCTTATTAGGTACTTTCATAGTCACTTGGCATGCCAGAAATAAAGCTTCTGATGTTTCACATTCAGCGTTTGTGACATTGGCTTTGTTTTTGCTTAAAACATACTATAGTTTTCGACATTCAGACTTATAATGGCCATATTTTTTGTAATAGTGACATTGAATTTTTTATTTATTTATCCACCTATCAGTTTGAGACTGGTCTGAATGTGTTTGAGTTACCCATGATCTATCATCAGACTAAGACTATCCTCTTCCTTTTCCTCTCCTGCCACGAAAACTTCTGCCTCTACCTCTATCCACAAAAGCTTTAGATTTGAAAGCATGCTCTAAAGTACTGACATCTAAATTAATTCTTGCTTCATGAGCTAATAAAGAACCAGTTAATTCTTCCACAGACAATTTTGTTAATTCTCTCGACTCATAAACAATAACTATCATGTCAAATTTTTTGGGCAAACATCTAAGAAACTTCTCAATAAATATTTTACCTTCTAGTTCTTCACAAATCATCCGAAGTTGATTAACAACACCCATAACTTTAGTCATAAATTGATCATCTGTTTATGATTCCATCATTTTAAGTGTTTCAAATTGAGTTCTGAGAGTTTGTAATTTACCATCTTTACTTTCTCATTTCCTTGATAAGACAATTTAAGTATATCCCATATTGATTTAGCAGTCTTAGAAGCAATGATTTTAGGAAAAATAGAGTCATATAAAGAATTTAAAATGCAGGACTTCGCTCTACCTTCTTTCTATTTAAATTCATCAAATTGTTTTCTTTGAGCAACACTCGTTGCAACAATTAAATTTGCATCAGGTTATGTGAACCCCAATTCTACATTATCCCAACAACCTAAACCTTGTAAGCATGCTTGCATTTTAAGACTCCAAAAATAATAATCCTTCCCACTAAATAGTGGCGTAGGGATTGCAAACTGACTCATCAAAGCCATGTTTAAAAATAATCACAAATATGACACCTTTTAAAAAAAATAAAAACTTCAAACAAGAATCCTTCTCCAATTGCGATTAAATTATCACAGCATTCCTTTCTGATGGCCAACAAGAATCTCAATTTGAGATTTCAAGAAAAAATCAATAGTTCAAAACCTACGACCATCAATTCCCATCCGAATTCGAGCAAAAAAAGAACTCCATTAACACTTTAAAAAGAAACAAACCATTGTACCCTCAAATAACAAGAAAATCCAAGCAAGTCATGAAATGGAAAAACCTTCCAACCATTTAAATAACACCTATTCTATTTATGGTCTTCAGGCTTCTGTGGTTATCATTTAACATTGTGGATAATCTAGAGATTTCTTCAATAAAACTATTCCATTTTCTATTTTGTCTTGGGTTTTACAAAGAACTGATTCAGAAAAGAAGGGTGGTTAGAAAAGATCACAGAGGAAGCCTGTGAGCTCTCTTCAAATGCAACTCCTTTATCTGCACACATGCAGTGGTGGTCCACAACGACAGGACTTAGCTCTTTCTAACAGAGACTTGGCTTTCCAAACACAACAATTTTCTATTCACACACGCAGTGGCAACCTCTGCTAATGGGGGCGATATTCAGAAGACATAAAATGGCTCTATTCCTAAGAAAATAGTCGCCTCACAATCGAACGCAACCTCAAAAAATAGAGTAGTAGAACACTTTTCTCTGGTGGCAGAAAACATGGCAGTAGATGGGAACAGAGCCTCAACAAACAGCGCAACAGAACGCTTTTCTCTAGCGGAAAAAAATCTCTAGAAGAACCCCAATGGCTCTGATACCATGAAAAATTTACGAAGAAAAGAGAAGATAAACAACAAAATAGATGAGAAACACACCACACAACCTGTTTTATTATGGAGAAATGTATATATACAATGATGGACAGTTAAAACTAATAAAAAGTTCAACTAACTAATAACTAATCCTATAGAAACTGATTCTTAACTCATGATTAATTCTTTAACAAAGGCAAATTTTCAAATTTAGGTGAAAAATTTGGAGGGAAGATCGAATCTTATGAGGTACTAGAGGGGGATCTGGTGCAAGATCTGAAGCACATGATCCAAGATAAATTGGGAATTTTGGTGAAATTTCAAAGTTTGATTTATTAGGGGAGAGCATTGTAAGATCCATATAGCTACACAAATATGACATTGTTCAAGATTCATTCATTATTGTAAACCTGAAGCTGCTAGGTGGTTGCCTTGGAACGAGCTCCAAGGGTCCCATATCATTTATTGCTCTATCAGATTCTCAATATTCTTAGACCCTATATTGTTGAGCACATGGCACAAGCACCACCCATGACACTGAATATACCAGAGGTAAATGGAATTTTTAATGTCCTCAATGGTGACCCAAGTCACAAGATCTACATCAATGGGTATTCATCAATTGGACCCCAAATTGTAATATTTACTTATGCTCCAAAGGTTTTTTTCTTGTACAGATCAATACACAAAAATATCTGGAATTTTCTCTAAAGGAGGGGGCGTGGTTTTGGGGAAAAGAAAGACTCTTCTTAACTATGTGGTTTCCAGGTTTCATGCTTCATCAATGGTGGTTACAAAAAAATGTTTGTATGGGCGAGATTTACACAATCTCCATCAAGTGCTAGAAGGCATTGGAAATTCATTGAGAAAATTTATAAAGATGGATTAAAAAAGAAATGTTTCAACGCTACATCAATGGTGGTTACAAAAAATGTCTCTATGGGGGAGCTTTACACAATCTCCATCAAGTGCTAGAAGGCATTGAAAATTCATTGAGAGATTTTTTAAAGATGGATTAAAAAAGAACTGAAAAATATGTTTTTACCTTTGCGAGGATTTGTATAGAGATAGACCTTAGCAAAGGTCTATTAGATCACATTCATTTGACTCACAAAGACTTCAAGTGGATTTAACCATTGGATTTTAAAAACACTACATTTAGATGTAGTATGCCCACTAGCTAAAAAAGCCATAAGAAGGACAAAGAGAAGACCCCAAAAGCCAAATGGATGGCAATATTCAGATCCACATCTTTTTGAAGAGGAAGAAGAAGAAATGGTGGAGAACCATCAAAACATTGAAGTACAAACTCAACAAGGAATGGTGGTGTCGGAAATCCCAAGGCACTCTAAGTCGTGGACCTTTGACTGAACTTAACTAAAAAGGTAAAAAAGATCATAGTAGCATAACATTAAAACATGGTCATACTCATTCGAAAAGAAGCAAGGGGCAAAAAGCTAACCCATACTTTTGAGCGTTTGGATTGAGACAAAGAAGCTCACAATGAAGCCCCCGTGAAGGTGAAAAGAAACTAATGGAAATAGTATCTACCACTATCAATCAAAGAATTTGATGACCACTATCAATCAAAGAATTTGATGAAAGGTGAAAAAAAAAAAAAACTAAGGTGATTTTTATCACATTTAACTATATCAATTTTATGTAATTTTTTATTTTTTATTTTTTGAAAATAAGTGTAAATTTGAAGAGTAACATTACTAATATTGTTATAAATAAGTTTGAAAGTATAAATATTTATTATGAAATACTTTACCAATAGTAACCATTTGACTAAACTTATATAGGCGTGTCAATAGATATTGTGTTATAATAAATCTTTAAATTCATCCAATATTTATTGAAATTCTTTAATTCATAACCAAACCACCATTAATTATCTTTGTGCCCCACACCCATATTTAAGAATTTAAATTTAAAGCCATTGTCCGAAAAGTCCAAATCAGATTACAAGTTTTTAGTATTATATTAAAGGAATTGAAGTCTCTAAACAAGTTGTTCAGTTGAAGTGTGTTTTTGGTGGAACTTGAAGTGTTTGGCCCCCACCCCCAATGATAAAAGGCGTGCTACTATAACTCCACATGAAGCCAAAAAATCTCCGGCTGTTTCGGGTAGTGAAGTTGTTTCTGTTCAAACCATCGGATCGATTCGAAGCGCGAAGCGGAGACGTCAACTGGACTGCTGACTGATCTCAACGAAACTCGGGCTGTAAGCTGGGTGCATGTAGGGAACCATAATTTTGTGTTTTCAATGACTGATGGGCCAGCATCGGAACCGGAATTCCAAAGCCAGCATAGGAGTTTGAAAAGCGGGGAGGTACACTTTTGGAAAATAATACAAATTTTTGTTTGATTTTGAGAGAATTTTGTAGAAATTTTTGAAAATCTGAGTTACAATTTTCAAGTTTAAAGATTTTGGGTACTTCAAAGTTAGGTGGCAGACTCATCATGATACAAGCAGTTTTATCTCAACTGATTGTCTTCTGGGACACCTCTTCTATTTATCTGAACAGATTATTGATAAGATTAATAAGATCATCGCTCAATTTCTCTGGGGGGTACCAGCATGACACAAAAATATCATCTATGTAAGCTGGATGTATTATGTTGCCCAAAATCACATGACAGATGGGGTATTCTGAATTTGAGGGTCTTTAATAAGGCTTTGTTGGTTAAGTCTTTTTAGCGGGCTATTAAGGGCAATGGTATCTGGAACGATATCATCAAATGTAAATATCTGGAGGGAGACACCCTTCATCAATTACTCTGTCAGGAGTTTTCTTTTCCGAGGGCTATCTCGACTATTTGGTGGAGCTTCAAAAAAGTATTGGGACATGTTACTGATCGATTGACTTGGTTGTTTCGTGATGGTGGTCGCATCCCTCTTTGTTTCAAACACATTCCGGGTTTTCCAACACAGTCTAGACCATCACCTCATCTCCTCCGTCGTCTTGCACACTGGGGCATAATCTTTTTATCTCAAACTATACATTATTGGTCCTTTGATGCGCCGGTATTCAAAACAGCAGAACAATTGGGCCTTGGAAGTGATGATGCAGAGGAATGGAAACATTTTTATGATATGCTAAGGGCAACTGGTATATGTTATGCTCGGGCGGTGGGGTGGAGGGGAGGAGGGTGATCAGGTTATTTGGGACGAACCTACTAAAGAGAATCCTGTAATTGTCAAGGATATCTACCAGCGCATCAACATTTCCTTATATGCGAGCCAACTTTCCAGGATTTTCTTTCCTTTTTGGTGCAGGAAAATTCCTACTAAAATCATTTTGTTCGGATGGTTGGTATGGCGGGGTAAAATTCTGACTTGGGATAGCCTTACCAAAAAAGGGAATTATGGGCCTAGCAGGTGCACATTACGCTGTGTGGAGGAGGAATCTATTCAACATTTATTCTTCGAGTGCTCTATTGTATCTTATTTGTGGAAGATGTTCGGCCGTTATATAATGGATCCTACATGGATTCTGAAGGATTTTATTAGCACTGCTTTGGAATGGGAAAAATTAATTGGTAAGTTCAAATCACTTCCATTCTTCTTCATATGGGAGGTCTGGTTGGCTCAGAATAGGCTTATTTTTGAAAATAAGCCTCTTGAAATCCCTTATATATTTTCTGCTATTATGATATGGATTGAAGAGAGGACTCGTGTGAAATTTGAATAAATAAGTATTATCCACCGAGATGCTCCTGATCACACACTATTTTATCTTCATGCATAATACAGAATCTCTTCTACCATTGATCATCACATGCGGAAATAAAATCAATTGCATGCACACATTAAAGCCATAAAAATTCACACATATGAACACAGTATTTCATGGGAAAGCTTAAAGCTAAAAACCCCCAACTATCCGTATATTATACATGTCATGGAGATCATGTAACAATCATAGTACAAAGCTCTTTGCAAGCTCTCATGCACTACCTCCCTTGCTACACACTATCAAGCTAGATCTACCAAAACACATGCTCCAATCTCTGCCACCTAATAGCCAGCCTCTATTGTGTAATCAATGCTGTAGGATGGCTCATTAAATAAATTGAACCACCTGGCTTGTACTGCGCAATCCTCATGGGCTTCTCCAATCACTGGTTGTTGCAAATATGCAACAATATAGTCACAACTGATATTTAACCTGCTCTTTCACCTATCTCTGCACTCGTCTCCACTGAAACTATCCATGCACTAAAGTTAAATGATGTATTCTTTAGTTGATTAATGAGTTTATAATTAGTGAATTAATTAATAATTAATTCACACCACTCTCACTAATTGTATCAATTAGTTAAACTAGATACAAATAGCTCAACTATGTTTAGATTAGTTAAACTGAACACAACTCCATTAACTCCTCAATCAACTCCACCAAACTCTGTCACATGAGTTCTAACTGAAGTATCCATGCAATAGCTCCACATAACCCTTAGGAATAGCGTAATTCCTTCTGTCAGCTCCTGTGCCACATCTGTGCACTTAACTGAAGTGCTCCAAGAAAATAAGATAATGTTTATAGTCCAAATATTATTAAGAGCTAATAATATTCGACATATCTATTTTTACAATGGAAATCTAAAAATAGATTCCGCCCAGTATGTCTAAAAATAGAAGTCCATCTATTTTTTCCGACATGACCAACCATCCACAAATAACATCCTGCAACTCATAGAACATGATCCATATGTCTAAAAATAGACATAGTCTAAAAATAGACTTCGCGCCAAAAATAGCCTGCGGGCCGACTTAGTGAAGGCGACTTCTTTCCACCAAGCTCATCATCTTGTTGCAATCTCAACACTCCCTGAAGTGGTGGAGATGGATGGTTCTCATCGTATCACGCCCCACGAGATTTCCATTCCTGCTATCTTTTTTGATGGGGTTTGCAATGAGGGTATCATTGGTTGCGGTGCCTGGATTAAGCTGTCACAAAGAGAAAGGATACATATATATTGGAATGGTGGCCCTGGTACTAACAACAAAGCGAAACTTATGGCATTATGGGGTGGCCTTATGGTGGCCATCAATTTAAATTTGCAGAATGTCAGTGTCTACGGTGACTCCAAACTGGTCGTTGAATGCATAACTAGTCGCATCAATTTGATAAATCAGGGTTTACAGGGATGGCTTGAGAGGACACAAATGTTGTGGCAGAGATTGAACTGTCCGCCTATTATTCACATATACAGAGAAAAAAATATGAGGGCTGATAGATTATCGAAACGTGGTATCTATGCTAACTTTGGGGTTTTGCAGGTTATGCAATACAGAGATGGAAATCAAATCTGGAATAGTTCTATTACGATTCCTTAAGCTAGCTGATCTATCTTACAAGCAAGTCTGTTCACCTTTTTTTTTTTTCCACGCTTTTCCTTTCATATGCTACTAGACTTTTTATTATTACAGTGATACACTTTTTCTTCTCATCATTTCAAGCGAGCCTGATATGTGTCCACATCTCCTATGATTGCATGAGAATACTTTATTCAAATGTAGAGTGGACTTTCATTCTCCATAAGCGAACCTGTCACTTTATATTGATGAATAGGTTTCCATTCTCAGGCGAGCCTGATCTCATATCAATTTTTGTCTTCATTATGATTTCTACAGGATGAGTTACAGGTTTGGGTATTGGTAACTTTGATATACATAGAGCCCTCTTTCATAATTGATATACAGATTATATTTTATGAAAAGATGTAGGAATGGATGGACTTGACAGATTTTGGAATCTGATATTTTGTAAGAAGTGGTTTAATGCCTTCCAGAAATTTGTGATGTTGCCACAGTATTTATGGTCTTTTTTCTTTCTTAGAAGGGGGACTCGCATATTGTGGCAATGATGATCTGGATTTTCTCTCTGCTTGCAGCTGAGAATGTAATGTTTTGTTTAATATATTGTCATATATAATATACAGCGTTTTTTTCTTTGTGAAAAAAAAATCTATTTTCACAATTAAAAAACAATTTAAACTGTTTTAAACACTTTACAATAATAGTACTAAATCTATTTCCACATCTGAAAAACAATTTAAACCCTTCACAATCAAATTTATTTTTTCTGCCAGATTTAATTAGAAATTCACTAGCCTAAATTGTGGCCTCTTTATACAACAGCGAGTCAAGTTTGAACACTTGCTTCCCGGTGGCCCACTGTTTACCCTGGGACGCTGTTGACGGTTTTCCTACATGGTAGAGGGATGAAGATTAAAATTTTGATGTTCTGTAATTAATTGGATGAAAGAGATGAATACTTTCTTTATAGAATATAAAACCCTTATAATATCCTTACAGTGGAAGATTAACCCTTTCTTTCTATATTAGTTATAAGATTGAAGAGATTTCTTACATCAAAGGATTTATTTTAACATATATGGTGTTGTTATAAAATTATAGGTTCGGGAAAAATATATAAATAGCACTCATTAATTTTTCGTTTTGGTTTTAATTTTTGTACGAGTATAATATTCCCTGTGAGATGATGATTAAATGCATTTTTACAATTTGGAAGCTCTTTTCCAATTTAAAAAATATTCATGTACATAAATTTAATAAATATAAAAACACAAAATCAAAACACAGACTCTATCTTTATTTTAGATAATACAAACAAAACTCAACATTTAAGTTTAAGATCAATTTGATAACATTGAAGTATATAACTTTAAAAAGTAAAATAAATAAAAGAAAATGATTTTTTTTCCTAAATGGAACACGTAAATAAGGAATTGAAAAAAATGATGTAAGAGATGAGAGCCATAGTAAAATAGTAAAGGTTTCGAACAAAAGGGAGTGAAATAAATGAGTGTACTATGGCCAATGAGGAGTAAAATGTAACCTGCGACGTATCTTCAGAATGTTGCTTGATGCTGTGATGTATGATCATCATTCAGTCAAATCACCATGGGATTAATAAGCGCAACTGAAACACCTTATCCAAAGCCAGTGCAATCAAATCATATATCACATAAGCAAGTACTGTAACAAATAGGTGGCTTGGGTATTAAATGAGCGGAGCTGTATCTGGGAAGAGAAAGCTATGCATCATTCGAAAAATCTGCAGAAGATGAGATGACTAACCTTGTCCCAGTCCTACTCAATGGCCATTCAAAGTTGTAAACGTCTGAAAACCAGCCAGATTTGTTTCAACAGGGCCTACCCGAGAAGTCTAGTTAGCTCCACAGTCACAGTGCAACTGTGATTGTACGCCAAGTGGAACTTTTCCTAAGCAAAGAATCCATATGCCATATGGCAACCTCGCTTACCAGTAGAGATGTTGCCATTCAATATTCAACCCATCTAATCGCCTTTAAAAAAGATTATGATAAGTCAAACACAGGAGATAGATCTCATGGACTATGATGAGTCAGATGCAGGAGCTAGATCCCATGGACTTCGACACATGGTGAAAGCTCTTCAGCTTTGTCATGAGATTCTTCACAACATGCACTGTGTGGGAATGCATCTGGTGCCGAAGGAATCCAACATCTCCTTCAGCTAATGGATTTGGACCAATGGGACAAGATGTGAGATTTGTTATGAGATTCTTCAAATCAAGAATATGTAAGATCTGGTACCCAAGGAAGTCAGAGATCTCTTTCCCAGCAGGTGAATTTGAGAGGCATATTTGACATTAAGACTGTTGGAAAAGTAGAGATGAGAAGCACAATTTAACATAAATAATTTACCTACAATAACACAAGAGTTACACAAATTTTATTGAGATTATTCACCATGAATTAGCTAAATGGTATTTAAACTTTTGAAATACCTACATATAACTTGATAAATTGAGATGTACATACTCTCTAAATTTATCTATCATTTAAAAATAATTTGACTCAACACTCAATTAACTGACTCTCTAAATATAACAAACTCTTCATAATTTAACATACCAGAGTAATTAGCTTACTTTAACAAATACCTCTTGAGTCTTTACCAATTCAGCGTCCTTCATGAAGGTCTGAATGCCTTCATTAACTGCTCAACTTTGGCCTTCTGTAGATTTAACGATTTGCTGAAAATTTTGAATAAAGCCTCTGAGCAGCATATCTAATTTACAGCATGAGCTACTGCAATCAAATTGATCAGTAATTAAGTTTTTCCACTTCTCTTTATATGCCATGGCCATCTTTAACCTGTTTGTTTCCTTAACCTTAATTCGATTGTAGATTCGGGTTATCGGAGGCCCAACCACAAAGTCAACGTTTAACTTCGGGTAAGCAAAGGCCCAGCCACAAATTCAACGTTTACCTCTACGAAAACCCTAATATACAATCGAATTAAGCTCAACTATCCTGGCTTCTCTTTTCGGTTCTTTTCTGAATGTTTCTCTTTATAAGGAGGGAAACCGGAATTTGTTTACAGAAAGAACATATCATACGTAAGACGTGACTTGTATTTGCAGAAAGGAAAAGGTAATTTCTCGGGACCTTCAATGAATGTCTATCGAAAGAACAAATAATACTATGAAACTTTAGAATAGTGGTAGACAAATGACAGCTTGCTTCTTCACAGGAAAATGAAATGCCTAGGTTCAACTAGCTAGAGGAATCGCCCTGAAATCATGAAAATTCGATAAGATTTTCAGAAAATCCGGCAGGAATTTTTCTAAATCCATGTTATAACTATCAAAGCTTTAATATTTTGGGTGTCCCCAGGTTTCTGATGGTGCTGAACTGTATTTCCCAATGTCAAAATCAAGATTCAACATTATTTCTGCAAGATTTTTTAAATTTTTGGCCCGGATTCCGGCTTTAATTTTGACCGTCCTGACAATTCATTGGAATGGACTACTCCAATGAAATTTCTTAGGACCTTCTAATCACAAAACATCGAAAGAACAATTCATATGAGAAGAAACCTACGGTAGACATACGGCAATTTTTCTTCTTACAGTTTGCTTTTGCTGGAGAGAAAAAAGAATGGACCTTCAGTGAATGTGGTATGAAAGAAACAAACGAGTCAGACACGAAGAGCTTCACAGTAGACAAACGACACGAAGTTTTTTTGTTTTGTTTGTTATGCCTAGCCGTCTCCCAGCGTCCAGGAGCACCTTCATGTAAGTCAAATGGGTTGTCAAACCATCAGTATATGGAGAGTATTAAAATGAAATAAGTGAAATAACAAGCTCCATGCGGTATTAGAATATGTTGTTCACGCGGTATGGTATCTGATATGTATCAATCACGAGTTTAAATTATCCACTCTGATTAGTATATGATTGATTGTTTTTTTGAGTAGGTTTTATCACGCGGTATGGTATCTGATATGTATCAATCACAAGTTTAAATTATCCACTCCGATTAGTATATGATTGATTGTTTTTTTGAATGAGTTTTATCGATCATTTATTATCTTCAAATGATTAAAGATATATAAAAATAAATGGATACAAAGTTCAAGTTTGTAAGTAGTTAGCAATTTACTTTTATATAGTTTGCAAAAAAACAATTTATAGGAGACATTTACTCAGCAAAATATTGTCTAGGAGACATTTACTCAGCAAAATATTGTTTAGGTACCAATTTGTTGGGGACACCAATTTTTTTGGCTAAGCACTAAGTTAGCAATATTTGTATAGGCACCCACCTAAGGACTTCATACACTACAAAGTGCTTCTCATTTCACTTGCATGATCCATACTACATTCATTTCACAACATCTTCATAGCCTTAAATACATTTCATGCTTCAACGCATCTCCTTGCTTCATACCCCATACATAGATTCAAACCCTAGTCAGATTTAGTCTTCATGCCCTAACATACCTTATAGTATCATTCTCCAAAATATAACCTAGCACTAGTGTATTTAGCAACATCACAACCCCAAAACAACTCACTTCATAGTATAATAGACCTTACTCCATAGCACATCCTCAACACTCCAAGAAAACACCTTATATTCCTCTTAACCACCTTTAAATCCCATGAATACTCCTTAGCTCCTCTTATGCACCTCTAATCTATTTTATGCACTTATACTTTATCTTCTTGCTTGGATACACTTCAAATGTGCACATCTATCCTTTATTTATAATGTTTCTATATTCACTTATGGAGTTGACTTCTAAATGCTTCCTAGATGTTTCATACATCCTCATTCCTATGTTTCATATTTCCTCATTCCTATGGATCGAGTTAGAGGGAGTGCCACATACCCTTGAAAAGGTTTCAGAATAAGTTTTTAAACCATATATCTTATGCTCCCATTTGAGCTAAGTCATTAGTGTAAAATTGACTTATAATATATCCAAATTGAACATCAAAAATTGAAAAACAATATTTCCAACAATCTCCATCCTACAATCTTTATTTTGACATCTATAATCTTCCCATACTTTCAACGTAAATAGTATCAATATGTCTAATCATATTATAATTATTAAAAATATATAAAAATACATAAAATTAATTAAATACAAATTTAAAATTATTTACATAAAAAATATTTAAAAAGAGAAAAAAAAACAAAATTGTAAAGTTTATTTAAAATAAATAAATTAAAAGTTGATATTGTTAAAATGATCAAATATACAAATATATAATATTTAAAAGAAGCAATTATATACTCTAAAAACTTGGTGCAGGCCTTATATATATATATATATATATATATATATATATATAAACTAAGACATGGGACTAAGTCTCCTCAATCAGTAATTAGTAAATAAAGTTTTTAGTTGCCGATTTGTTCATACTTATTTAACCAGAGCTTTATAAAACTATCAGATCCAAATCCTTTATAATATAAGCCATAGGGAAAGGGAGGAATCCATTTTTAAATGGCACTGAGCTCAAAACTTATAGCATATGTAATATATGTCAAGGGGAAGGGGGAAGTAACTTTATATATTAAAACCACCGTTGTGGGTTCAAGACTATATAGTAAATGACTTGCACAGGCCAAATAATCCTTAGCATCAATGCTTAACAAAATGACTACATGACCATACTTGTGATCACCATTAGAAAACTAGGATCTTGGACTTTTTGTTTAGTGCACAACCTACCTTCTTTGCAAATTTTTGAGAGATAGACACTCGGACGGAATTCCCTTTCGTCTGATTGCACTTATTCTATCAAATTTTACATCAGGTCCCTTTTAAATAATTATTATAGCTTAAGTGACAAGGGAAAGGAGTATATGACCCATGACACGACCACCATAATAGATCTCAGACCTCGGTGATCTTGTACCTTGGCTCCTTTTAAAACTTCAAAGATAAACATTTCGAGACGAGGATTCTCGTTAACTACAATTGTGTCTTGCTCTAAAATGTGTGTCCCCATGCTTTGACCTTCAACCCTCACTTTGACCTACAGGACAAGAATATTTTCCATTAATTGACACCTCCAAATCTTATCTCACGCTTAGTTAACTATATAGCTTGAGTGGGTTTAATGGTTAAGAGAATGTGTTTCCTCCTAAGAGGTCACAGCTTCAAAACCAGAGGGGGGTAGAGTATGTATGCCTTCGTAGACTTAGGAGTCAAATCGCTGCGCGGAGGTGGGTCCCTTGTCCCACAAACAAGGGGGTCTCATACACCAATTTGGTGTCTGGCTTGGCCGTGACCTTAAAATTGGATTATTATTATTATTATTATAATAACGACCCCAAACCCCAAATATTTTGTAAACAACACTTCTTTTGAAACTTTGGGTAAACAGAGTGATTAGGAGATCATGTGTTATGCTCAAAATTGAAAGTACTTGAATCAGGTCTGAACCTGAGCGACCGAAAAGGTCTCGTTGTTGTGATTCCGATGTCATGAACGGTTTGAAAAACCAATGTCATATGAGGAAGATATTGCGTTCTGTTTGTTTTCCCAAACAACAAAAAATTTTGTGACTGAATGCGCAGTCAACATGCAGGTATAGTCAACAGGTATATTCCTAGAATATTCCATTTTTTCTAAGCCAATTAGATTGCATCACGTGGCTCAATCTGGGCTGTTGATTGTTTATGGTACATAGGTGATTTTGGACCGTTTGATGGTTTTTGTTTGAACTGACAGATGAGCGACATGTGGCAAGCCCGGAGGCTGCCATGTGTCCTCAGGATGTTGTGTCAAAATTTTTATGGAGTCGGGGGGGTCGACCCCGTGAGCTCCTGCCCACAACAAAGACCTTTTAGCAGCCCGCCTACACGATGTTTCTTACCATATAATGAGTTCCGTTTCATTTTATGGTTTGTATGTTTATGTATTGGGGGGAGGGGACTGCCAGTGGTCCCAACCCGCTGGCGGCATCAAAGGCTGGTCACACGACAACCTTTGTAACAAATGTTTAACAACCGGTGACATAAACCATGAACCTCAACGATAACATAAAACACGGGCACATGACGGAGTTTGACAACAATTAATGTGTTGGTTTATTCACCGTAACCTCCGGCAGGAGGTTTAGTATTGGTTACATGCGCAGAGTTGGCATGAAATGCCATGGTTATCAGAACCATAAACTCCAGGTTCCAAACCCTTTATATGAATATTATTCAAACAATTATCCATGGAGGTTATGGCGGGGTCGGTATGTGACCACCCCGCCTCCAAACCATTAAATGTTATTGTTAACCATCCAATAAATCTGGATCGCGCCCCTAATTTTAGGGATTTACACTAAATATAATTGCAGTTAAGTGTCTGTCTCCACATTTAGTGGAATTTTTCTAGCTGTCATTGGGTAAAATGCATGGGGAGGTAAATTTTCGACCAATTTTGGTGAAACAAGAGTCTACCTAGACTAATTTGAGCATTATGGAGCCATTGGTGCAAAGAAAACAACCATTAGAGGCCTATAAACATATGTAATTTACAATTTTGAGCATAATGACAAAGAGGGACATTCCATTTGGAGTTGTACCATCAGATGTAGCCTAGGAGGGGTGAACTGCTTCATCATGCCTATTGTGTAAAACTTATGTGTGAATGTTTTTCTCTATTATGCATTGTTGTTCAGTGTTTTTAAGGCTTATTTACATGCTTAAAGTTCAGTAATTCATCTATATTTAATGGTTAAAACACTCATTCCTTAAGCAAACATATAGAGACAATTTGTACATGTTTATATTACTGAAAGGACACTTAGCACAACATAACTAATACCCTCCTTTTAGATCAAGTTGGTACCATAGATAGAGTTTTATCTTTGGTGTTTTTATGTGCAAAGATTTGTTAATTTTTTGCAAGGGTTTTCATGCTTACTAGGCTCAAGCTTAAGAGAGGAGAAGGAAAATTGGTGGAAGCAAGAGGTTCTCAAAGTGAGCCACAACAAAGGAGGGCAAGATTGCCACAATCTCCACTGCCTGGTTCACCTCCAAGAGAAGCAGAAGCAACATCAAGCATGCCTCCAGCAGAAGAAGAAACCCATGAAGAGGTGGATCCCAAAGAGGAAGAAAGAGTGTTCAGGAAAACATTCCTTGACATGACTGAAATGGTGAGAGTTATTTATTAAGAAAGGAATGAAATACTAGAAGGAGAAGGATCCAAACTTCACAAGGAAGGTCAGGGATCATCAGGAGGCCATAATGATGAAGACAAATCAGAGAAGGGAAATGGAGGAAATGGAGGTAGTGGAAAGTCACCATCCTCACCCTCATCATCATCATCCTCTACATTTTCAGTACGCCAGTCACACAAGTCAATGAACACTGGTAAAATTCATTTTCTAAACTTGATGTTAAGTTTGAATTGCCAATGTTTAATGGTGAAGTCAATGCAGAAAAGCTTGATAATTGGATTAGTCAATTGGAGGTTTATTTGAGAATTCATAACCTTCATGATGATGAAACCAAAATCTAACTAGCTTCATTGAGGATGGAAGGTGCAACTCTTTTTTGGTGGGAAGCCAAGACAAAGGAGGATATTAAAAAGCATGGTAAGATTATTCTATCATGGATTGATTTCATTACTGCAATAAAACAACAGTTTTTCCCATTAGCTCACATGCAGAAAGCCATAATGAACTAGCAAAATTTTAGACAATTGAAAGGAAAAAATGTACAAGACTACACCCAAGAATTTAGGAGAAGAACTCTCTTATTAGGGGTAGATTTGCAGAGTCAAGATACTTTGCTCAAGTACACATGGGGCTTGCATATATACCTTAGACATACTATCCTCATGTTTAATCCTACAAGTCTAGATGAGGTATGTGTTCAAGCCACACATCTAGAAGCTAGAGGGAAAAATAATTTTGAAGAGGGTAGAAACAAACCTTTTAAGGGGAAAAACAAAGAGAAGACCTCAAAAGGAAAAGGAAAAGAGAATGCTTTTGTCAAGAAAGAGGGAGAGGAAGTGGTTTGTAAACATTGCTCAAGAGAAGTCCATGAAGAGAAAAATTGTTGGAAACTACATCCTGAAAAAAGACCCAAGTTTAACAATAACAAAGGGAAGCAGAAAACTGCAGCTACAACTCAACATGACTTAGGAGAGGATTCAGGTGATGAAACTAAAATTACAGCCATGGGATTGAAGAACATGAAGGGGAAATAAATTGAAACAAAACTCAGTACTATTACTTCAAACTGTCACATAGAAGCTCCAAATGAAGAAGAGAGAATTGAACTATTTCATGTGAGGTCATATCCAAACATACCAAGATTGATACACTGTTTGACAATGGTTCACAAGCGAATTTAATCTCTAAAGACTTGGTCAAGAAACTTAATCTTGAGACCATTCCAAATCCAAAATCATATCCACTTAGGTGGATTTGTAAGGATGTAAATTTACAAGTTTCAAAGAAGTGCATATTGCGCTTTTCAATAACTGCACATTTTGTTGACACGGTTGAATTAGATGTGGTTCCGCTTGATATTACATGCATTGTGTTGGGAAGTCCTTACTTGTATGACAGGAAAGATATCTTCCATCACCTTGAGAACAAATACCATTTATTCAAAGATGACAAGGAGTACATTGTTAGAGCACATCGCAAGAAGACAAATATTGCAATGGTAAATGCTGGACAGGTAAAAAGGCTGGTGAATTCAAGTAAAAATTTTGTTCTTCTAATGATTAAGCCTAAAGCTGATGTTAATCATGAGTCATTTGAAGATTGTGATCCTAAGTTGAAATCAAATTTGTATGATGTAGTTGATGCACATCATGAGATGTTTTAGGAGCCAACAGGTATGCCTCCTAAAAGGGAGATTGAACATGAGATTCAGTTTCAAAAAGATTGTCCTCTTCCAAACATCGACATGTATCGCATGTCGATAATGGAGAATGCTGAAATAAAGAGGCAAATCAAGGACTTGTTGGACAAGGGACTCATAAGGCCAAGCACTTTGCCATGCAGTTCACCCATAGTTTTGATTTCGAAAAAAGATGGGACTTAGCGCATGTGTGTTGACTTCAAAGCTTTGAACAAGATAACGGTAAAGAATTGATACCCACTCCCAAGGATAGATGATTTGTTAGATCAGCTGAAAGAAGCAAAGTTTTTCACTAAGTTAGATTTACGAAGTGGATATCATCAAGTAAGAATTGCAGAAAGTGACATATGGAAGACTACATTCAAAACCAAAGAAGGACTCTTTGAGTGGTTGGTTATGCCATTTGGTTTGTGTAATGCACCGGTGACTTTCATGTGTGTTATGGATAATGTTTTGTGTCCATTTCTTGATGACTTTGTGATTGTATATTTATATGATATACTCATTTTCAACAAAACAAGAGAAGAGCATGTCTTGCATGTAAAAAAGGTACTTGATGTTTTGAAGAAAGAGAAATTATTTCTTAAGATGTCCAAGTGCGAATTTGGGAGACTTCTCTGGTTTATTTGGGACACATTGTAGGAGGAGGCATATTGAGAATTAATCCTTATAAAGTGGAATCCATTGTGAATTGGCCCACTCCCAAATCAGTAACCGAGGTAAGAAGTTTCTTAGGCACATCTCAGTATTGGAGAAAGTTTATTGCTAACTTTTCTGCCATAATAACTCCTATGCATGCAGTGAAAAGTGTGAAGAAACGCTTCCAATCGGGAGGCAAACAACAACAAGATTTTGAAGCTTTAAAAGACTAGATCAGTTCAGCTCCGGTCCTTGCATTATCGGATTTGACACAATCATTCGATTTACAAACCGATGCTAGTGATTATGCCATGGGCGTAGTACTTTTTCATCATGGTAAGTCTATTGCTTTTCATTCTAAAACATTCAATGGTGTTGTAATCAATTATCCAACATATGACAAAGAGATGTATGCATTGGTACAAAGCGTCAAGAAGTGGAAACACTAGTTGATGGGTAAAGAGAGGATTATACATACAGATCACCAACTGCTACATTATTTGCAATCGCAAACAAAATTTCAACAATCACGCCATTTCAGGTGGATGGGATTTCTTCAACAGTTTCACTTGGTTATAAAGTACAAAAAAGGTATTTTCAATAAATTTGTTGATATGCTTTCAAGGCCAATTATAAGTGCTTCTACTTTGCTTAAAAATGATTCTATTGTACATGAGAGTTACATAGAACAATATGCATCTGATGCTGATTTTAAAGATGTGTATGCTAGTTTGAGTGAAGGAAATCAAGTTGAGGAAAATGATTATCACATGCATAACCATTTGTTGTTTCATTTGGGAAAACTGTGTATACCAAAAAGAGAGAGACTTAGTGTCATGAGAGAGGCTCATTCGTCTCTTATTGCTGGACACTTTGGGGTAAGCAAAACAGTGGCGCATCTACAGAGGTATTGTTATTGGCCTTGCATGATAGATAGTGTATCATGTTTTATAAGAGGATGTTCTATGTGTGCAAAAAGAAAGCCTAGCAATAGGAATCTTGGGTTGTACATGCCACTACTGATACCATCAAGGCCATGGGAGAGTGTCTCGATGGAATTTTTTGGAGGTTTACCTATGTCAAGAAAACAACATGATTATCTTTATGTAGTTGTGGATAGAGTCAGTAAAATGTGTATACTTATGCCATGTAAGAAAACCATTATTGTTGAACAAAATTTTGAACTTTATTTTCAACATGTATGGGATCATTTTGGTTTTCGAACTTCTATTGTTAGTGACAGGGCTTCCAGGTTCGTTGGGAACTTTTGGTCCAATCTTTGGAAGATGATGGACACAAAGTTGAAAAAGAGTACTACTTTTCATCCGCAAACTGATGGCCAAACAGAGGTGGTGAACAGAACCGTTGCGCATCTATTGAGAGGATATTGCAGCAAACATCCTAAGTTGTGGGATGAACAACTGCATTACATTCAACACGCTTACAATCAGGCCAAGCACTCTTCTACAAATACTTCACCTTTTGAAGCCTGTTTTGGGTATTTGCTGAAAACACCATTAGACTTCATCTATGAGAAGGATGATGCAATTGATGGGCATAGTGATATTGAAAAGGCTCGAAAGTTCATTGAGAAAATTCAGATTATTCATCAACAAGTTCAAGAACAACTTGAGAAGAGTCAAATCAAGTACAAGGAGAGGCATGACAAACATAGAGTTGATCACAAGTTTCAAGAAGGAGATGAAGTATGGTTGCACATAAGAAAAGAAAGGATGCAAGGAGAAGGTAAAAAACTCAAGCCTATTCGTTATGGTCCATTCAAGATTATTAAACAAGTTGGTAATAATGCATTTGAACTTGACTTGCCTTCATATATGCAAATGTATTCCATTGTCAATGTGGAGAATTTATGTTTGTATGAGCCTCCTTTGATTGATGATCAAGGGAGAGATATTCAATTGCCATCAATAGAAGATTTCTCACTAGAATTTCTGGACGAGCTCAGGGAGGATTCCATCCTTGATAGGAGAACACACACTTCTAAGAGGGGAAGTGTCGATTATCTTCGGATTGCGCTCAAGGGAAGTAAACCAAGTAAGGCAAGATGGATGGAAGTGGAAAAGGTGAGGGAGTTGTACCCTCATCTTCCGAACAGGTGATTAAAGTCTTTTGGGGTCCAAAAGATTCCCAATGGGGAGGTGTGATCAGGAGATCATGTGTTATGCTCAAAATTGAAAGTGCTCGAAATAGGTGCGAACCTGAGCTATCGGAAAGGTATCGTTGTTGCGATTCCGGCGCCGTGAACGGTTCGAAAAACCAATGTTGTATGAGGAAGATATTGAGTTCTATCCATTTTCCCAAATAACAAAAAATTTTGTGACTGAATGCCCAGTCAACAGGTATATTCCTAGAATATTCAATTTTTTATAATCCAATCAGATGGTACATAGGTGATTTTGGACCTTTTGATGGCTTTTGTTTGAATCGAAGGATGAGCGATACGTCGCAATCTTTGAGGCCACCTCATGTCCTCAAGATGTTGTGTTAAATGTTTTATGGAGTCGCGGGGGGGGGGTCGACCTCGCGACCTCCTGCCCGCAGCAAAGACCTTCTACCAGCACGCCTACATGATGTTTCTTACCATGTAATGAGTTCCGCTTCATTTTATGGTTTGTATGTTTATGTATTGGGGGGAGGGGTCAGCCCCAAAGGCTAGTCACACAACAACCTCTGCAACAAATGCTTAACAACCGACGAAATAAACCATGAACCTTGGCAATAGCATAAAACTAAGGCACATGACGAAGTTTGAGAGCAGTTAATGTGTTGGTTTATTCACCATAACCTTCGTGGGAGGTTTAGTATTCGTTACATGTGCGGAGTTGGCATGAAATGTTGTGGTTATCGGAACCATAAACTCCGGGTTCCAAACCTTTTATATGTGGATTATTCAAATGATTATCCATGGAGGTTACGACGGGGTCGGTATGTGACCACCCCGCCTCCAAACCATTAAATGTTATTGTTAACTGTCCGAAAAATCTGGAGCACACCCCTAATTTTAGGGCTTTCCACTAAATGTAAATGCAGTTAAGTGCTTGTCTCCACATTTAGTGGAGTTTTTCTAGCTGTCATTGGGAAAAATGCACGGGGAGGTCAATTTTCAACCAATTTTGGTGAAACAAGAGTCTACCTATACTAATTTGAGCATTATGGAGTCATTGGTGCAGATAAAACAACCATTAGAGGCCTGTAAAAATATGCAATTTACAATTTTGAGCATAATGACAAAGAGGGACATGCCATTGGGAGCTGGACCATCAGATGTAGCCTAGGAGGGGTGAACTACTTCATCATTCCTAATGTGTAAAACTTATGTGTGAATTTTTTTCTTTATTATGCACTACTTTTTAGTGTTTTTAAGGCTTATTTATATGCTTAAAGTTCACTAATTCATCTATATTTCATGGTTAAAACTCTCATTCCTTAAGCAAACATATGGGGACAATTTTTACATGTTTATATTACTGAAAGGACACTTAGCACAACAGAACTAATACCCTCCCTTTAGATCACAGAGCCAAGAATATGATCATCTCCAACACTTACACAGAATAAGGTTTTTCTTCCTCACAAGTGTCCCAATTGCTCTGTTCCTTTATAAAATAAGTCTCAATTCTTTTGACTGGTTCACTATCTCGACCCTTCTCTTCTGAGGAAGACTCTATAACAGACTTATTAACACAAAGTCTCGTTGGGTGGCTCCACTCCTTGACTTCCACAAAAAAAAACACCTCTTATTCAAATACTCAACCAAACAAAACATACACAACCAACACTTACCCTAGGAAATGTGTTGCGTCACAAAACACTCATATTAAGTACAAAGAGGCATAGGGCTTTAAATGCCATTAAACACATAAGCAAAAACACCATATACAAGGGATTACAAAACATAAATTATTCTGGGAAATTTTTTGCACAATCGAAATCCAAATTTTCCATTACTCGGGATACTTTTATGTTACAAAGTGGTTTCATCCCAATCCTTGAAAATAGGATCAGAGACCCAAACTTGGCTCACAATAGATTTCGATCATTTTGAAACAAATTAACAAAAATACTAAAAGTTTTAATCACTTGATTACATGGCAACCAAAAATTATCCTAATCTAAACAATCCATATGACTTTGAGGAACCTACTCTTCTAAAAAAATAGGTTTGACCCTTATCTGATGCTCTTGCATCATACTCCCAAGGAACAATTTATTCATGATCTCTATCATGAGTCTTTCTTGTTGAATAATTTCTGGATCCCAAATCTTATGTTGTTTTCCATTTGCCACATTGTCATGTTGTTGTCATGTTATTGCTTGCAACCATCTAGGATACCAAACCTGGATTTTCCAATGTGCAGTCTCTTCAATCCAACTTTAGTCATCAATCATCTGCTCATACCTACAGTGATTGTTGCTACTCATCCACTTGGAATTATTTGTCTTTAATCTTACTTCTCTAACTTTTGCTTGTTGTTGACTATTTCTTCTTTGAATTGGTAATATTACTCCATGAAAAAACATTTGGAATTCACACCAATGGTTTCTTAAGGTTCCAAAATATTCAAAATCGTGCTACATGTCAATTGCTATTTTTTGTGCTTCTATCATCATTTATTGTCTCCAAATTTCTCCCTCTAGTTTATCAGGTGAAACAATCCACAATCCCTTGATTTTCTTATTCATAAAGGTTACAATACATGATCCTTCCATTGTTTCCATTGTCCAACTATTGATTGTTTCAAGTGAAACACTCTTATCCATGATGACACTTATTGCCTCACTTGGTATCAAACACGAGGTCAGTTCATTATGTACTAACTTGTTGTTGTAAGAATTTTCTCCTGATTTTTTTTCCAAAAGTTCACTATATTTAGGCTACCTCCAATTATACTTTCCCAAGAAATTCTTTGGTTTTCACTTCCTCTTGAGCTTGACAATGGCTTTTTTTTTTACATGTTGGAACTTTACCTTTCTGGTAATCCTTTTCTACTTCAACAACACCCTGTGTAAGAGTTATAGACATTCATATTCTTTTATTCCAAACTTCACATTCTTGGTTCAATAAGAGTGATTGATTTCTTCCATCTCCAATATTTCTATTCTCATCTCCATTTTCACATGTAAAAATATCTCCAAAAATAATTTGTTTTTCATCTTGAAAAATATATTTAATATTAAAAAACTAAAATTGAGGCCCAGATTACACTTCTCATCCATTTCCTCCTTCAAGTTCCTTCGATGTTCATGCTACTGGTACACACACAATACGAGGCTTGTCATGTTCCTTCACTATTTTATTTTCCTCCATAGCTGCATTGGTGCACTCCTTCATCAACCATCTTAGAAATCTACAAATTGAGTCATCTCCAAGACAAATGACTTCCATTATGTATTCTCTCCTTTCTGATTCCTTCTCACCCTCTTCGACCTTTCTTTATTGTTCCTATGCTATCTTTATTCTACCTCTTTGATGTCCATCAACATGTAAAATAGTTCTTGTCTAATCAAACCAAAAATTATATTGGTTGTTGCGCCTCTTGATACTTTTAAATAATTTCTTCCATTCAACTATCCACATGTAATGTGTGAGAGTTACTAGAGTTTTTTCCCACCTCCCTTCATAAATTGCCAAGATACTTAGTTGTCTTACAATTCCATCATAAGAAACCACATGTTTATTGGATTGTCTCCAAGAAATGCTCCATCCTTTGTTGATTGAATCTTTATGTTGATCTAATGTTCCCTTAAACTCAACCAATCTTGAAATTTTAGTCTCCACCTTGTTCTCTTGGAGAGGATTATTCCTTAGAACCTTATTTTTGTCTTAAAAAACAGTCCATTCTCTACCTTTTGTTAGCACATATCCATATTTATTTAATAAAATGGAATCTGAAAAAGGTAAATCCATTACCTCGATATCTTCAGTTTCAACCTTTACATTCTCAAGTTCCAATGCATCTTGTCCTTCTTCCCGACTATCCTTGGAAAATGTGTAGTTTTTAATTTCATTATACAGATGAACACTTTCCTCATCTTCTGCGACATCCTGGCTTTGCCGAACATCATCATCATTGTTCCATATAACAAATTATTGTTTTGCATCACTCTTATCATTACTTCAGTCTATCCTACCATCCTCACAAGTCGTCCATCTGCCTTCTTGGATTGTAAAAGACACCGATGATTCCTCTTCCATAACTAGTCTATGTTCCTTATTATTCACTTAGCTAAAATTCCTTGAGTTGAATTCTTCTGACTAGATCCTCCTTTATTATCTTCACATTGTCCCAATGCACAATTATGCAAAACATATATTTTCTTCTCTCCTCCCAATCTCCAATTGGTTCCAAGATTTGATAAAATCCTCTCAAAAATAATTAAATACACATCTATAAAAATAAAATGAAACCAATAAGTTATACCTTTGAGCTTACTCTTCCTTTTACAAAATTGAAGAGTTCCATCTTGAAATCTTTCATGGTGTTCTTTAATGTTGTCTTCATAAACCACTGCTAAATTTCTTTCCCTTGTGATAGTTCCTTGAGACTGTCCATCTTCAATATCTGTTAACGCTTGCTGCTCTCCATAAGAAAAGTTTTTCCTTTGTGGAACTTCTGCTTCTTCCACTATCTCCACTAGTTGTTAAGCTCCATTGTCTTTGGCACTTGGAAATACACACACTAAAATACTTAAAATTAAAACCATAAGACCTTTTTGTCTCTATAGATGACTCTAGAATTATTCTCTTGTACATATCTGAGCACATTATCATCTCATCATCATCATCATCTTCTTCTCCAAGGATTAGTTCTTTCTTTGGTTCACAAATGGATTCTCTCATCTCATACTCAACTACCATGAGTGCTTCCTCTCTCTCCACTCTCTACATTAACTTTTCAACAAATAATTCCTTGATAGGCCACTTGACATTTTTTCCTAGATATAATCCTTGTCTTAATTATTTTATAATTTCTTTCAATAACAACTTCTTTAGGTTGTTTCTGTTTTCCATTATCTCAACTATTTCTTTTTCAAACTCTTCATCGCTCATTCTCTTTTTCTTACTAATTGTTTTGTCATCCTCTTCCTTCTTATTGTGGATTGTTTCTAAACTTTTCCTTTGAAAATCTATAGCCATCTCCATCTTCTCTTCTATGAGCTCCTCCATGCTTGTTGTGAGCTAGGGCCAAGCCTTCTCTCTTCTTAGTCAATCTTCAACATTGCTACTCAATGCCTCATTAAGCGTTCCTCCTGAGCTTGATTTTTTGGCATCATTGGTTCTATCTCCTAGAACCTCCTTCTTGAGCACTCCTTGCTGTCCTCTAGCTTCCACATTCTTCTCACACTCTTCTTCTCTTGAGAATGCTACTATCCCATTTACTTTCAGTCTCTAGCTTAAAGTTGCTTACCTCATTCCTTGTTGCAAATTACTCTGCCATAATCCCTTTCTTTATGCTGCTATGTGTTTCAATGATTTTAAATTAGTAGAAAACAAGAACTCATTACATGTCATCCAATCTCTTTTTCAAGCTCATAGTCCTCCTTACTGATACAAATATGTTATTTATAATCTTCCCTGTTTCTCAATCTTGATTCAAAACATCAAATTGTACTCCACTTTACTTGTTCCAGTCTACATCAAAACTCATGCTTAGATCTCCCTATGCAATCCACACTATGCAATACAACTAACAATCCTATTCTACAACCTTCACACCATTATACACATCTTTACATTCTTGGATTGAATTAACAATGGAGATCAAGTTGGTAAATCACTACTGCAATTATTTTTCCTTCAACCTTTATAAAATTCAATCTAACATGTTATCATGCTCTGATACCACTAATAATGCAGGCATGAGAGTTTGAATTGATATATATATATATATATATATATATATATATATATATATATATATATAAACTCCTAATAGAATCACCATAGCTAAGACATGGGACTAAAACCCCTAAATCAGTAAACGAAAATTCCCGCTGCCGACCTCTTCATTCTTATTTAACAAAAGCTTTATAAAACCACGAATTCCAAAAACTTTATAATATAAGCCATAGGAAAAGGGAGGTAGCCATTTTCAAAACCACCATGCTAAAGTATTATAATTTATATAATATATGTCCAGGGGGGAGTAGTACATTTATGTATTAAAACCACTATTACGGGTTCAAGACAATAGTATATGACGTGCGTGGGCCAACTCATCCTTAGCACCCGTGCTTAACAAGAGGACTACATGACCATACACATGATCACTGTAATGAATCTCAGATCTCAGACTCTTTCTATGGTGCACAACCTACCTGCCTTGCCAACTTCCGAGAGACACACGTCGGGGCAAACTTCTCATTGAGTGGAAAGAATTTTGTTCCTTCATCAAACTTGGATATGATTTCATTGTAAATGCGTGCATTCACAAATAGCATATAAATAGACTGTCTATAAATAGATCGCGATTGCCTTGTTTTCTCCTGTGTGCTGTTGTTTTTGTGCATGTCCAAAGTACCCATATGCCTTTATTTTTTGTTTCATTATTCCTTCTCGTATCTCAATTGGTGTATAGCAAAATTGAAGCAAGATTGTTGGTGCATCGACAAACAAGCAATCAATTAGTGCATAGTGGAAGCTTTGTAAATGAAACAAATTAAATTTAGTTAACATGGCTCAATTTCTTAATTAGCTTAGTGCAAAATCATTTGATGCATTTAGGCTTATTGCTTCATTAATATTTTTGTTCTTTAGGTCCAAACTACCATGTTTGATATGAGTGCATATATGAAAAAATATATTTAGGAAAAAAATGAAAATGGAATCAAAAGAAAGATACAAGACCAAATGATATCATAATTATCTCTTTCTATCAAGTTTTTTTTTTGTTGGGATTGTAAATATCATTAATTCCATATACATTGACACAAGACAAGGTGGACTAAGAAAAGATGATCAAGATTATAAGCACTAAAGAGAGAACAATTGCAGTGAACTAGAATTGTCTACTTTCAAATATGCATCTCAAATGAGACGAAAAAGTATACAGGAATAAATGGTCAACATTTTTTAGTGGAAGTATTAAATAATTTGAGATAAAATTTCTAGAATATTGTCAGTAATGGGATAACATAATGAGCTATAGAAACATTGAAGAGAGAACAATTGCAATGAACTAGAATTGTCTATTTTCAAATATGTGTCTAAAATGGGAAGAAAAATCACAAAAGAATAAATTGTCAACATTTTTTAATGGACGTATCAAAGAATTTAAGATAAAATTTCAATATTGTTGGTAATGAGAGAACATAATGGACTATAGAAACAACATAACGTCAATGCAACCTATGTAAGCATTCCATCATTCAATCTACTCCAAAGATAGAGAGAAACACCATCCTTCCAAAAGCTAATAAAAAACTAAACAATTCATTTATTTAGGAAACAATAAAAGCAATTTTTTTTAAAAGTAATTGTGAATGGGAAATAATGTATTCCTTTATAGATTTATGCATCTAGGGTCAAATTTATTAATATTGCAAAGAAAAAAAGTAAACATGGCATTTTTATATCTATATAACTGTTACACAGCAATTTGTCACTGTACCTGTACTCCCCGTTCCTGATCCTTGAGACCCCTAACAGTGACCACTGTGTCTATTTTCCATCATGAAAATATGCCTTCATATCCCTTTCATCACAATGAGTAAAATCTCTATTGACTATTCCTGAAGCAACTCCTTGAAAACCTAATTACCTAGAGCGACACACCCTCTTTGTGTCTTGCTCGCACCGATGGCCCTTTTTTGGTCTAGGGTAGTGTCGATCGGCGCTGGAATGAGGATCATACCCGCGCCAATCCTTGTCTAGATTTTAAAAAAAAAAATGGAAGTGAAGCTTCGTGGCAGAGAGCTAATTGTTTGTTCCTGAGGATAGAGCCGAGATTTTCCCTTTGGGCTCTTTGTTCCTACAAAAGTGGAACCACCCAAAGAGATAACCCATTTTCCCACCTTAAGTGGATCCACACTCCCTCCTCCATTGCTATATAATGGAAAATATCCCATAGCTCTGCTAGAGAACAAAGATAGAAGAAAAGCAGAGAGATATTTGTCGCTATAGGTATTGAGCGAGAGTTGAGACCTTTTCCCCTCCATATCAAGTTGAAAGAGCGCTTTGGAGACGAGCTTGGATCAAGACCTATCGAAGGAGAGCTACGAGATCAAGGTGCAGGGTGTAACTCCCCCTCTATATTTTAATATAATACAATTGATTCGTGCTTTCCATTCATGTCTTTAATGTGTGATTGGATTCTTAGTTTTCCTTGATCAACTAAGTAGGTTGTATATGCAAAATATATGTTATGATTTCACGTTTGTTGTTGTTTGATCCCTTGTGCAGGTAACCAAGTGCCAGTGAAGGTGAAGATCTGACCACGGAATGCAAAGGATCAAAGGATTCAAACGAGGATTAGCATCAGATTGAGGTAGGTGATCTATTCACGAGCTGCATGCATTTACAATCTAGGAAAGTAGGTTTCTATTTGTTCCTTGTTGTTACTACATCCGTCCTAGGGCTAGAGGGACTGTCTTTGTCTACAGAGATGATTTTCTTGCATAACAAATTGGTGACTCCGCTGGGGAGTGCTAGCCTTTCAGTCTCCTGTTTTTTATTTTTTTATTTCTTATCTTGTCTTCGATTTTCGTCGAGTGTCCATATCCTTGTATCTGTAGCTCCTGTAATTGCTTACATACTTTTATCTCTTTGCTGAACTGATAAGCCTGGTGTCAATTTGGGAAACCCTTTTATTTTTCAATCTTCTCCTCGATCGGCGCTGGTATTGCTCTGACAGTCACGTCGATCAACGCTGTATGCATTTTACACAATTGTGCTTTTATGCTTCTAGCGTGGGTTTCAGCGTAACAGTCACTCTGATTCCTGTGTGTGACTTTTTTTAGAGTTTCCTTCATTTGGTCAGCCAGTGGGTCTTATCCTTCTGAGTGTTCTTGTTTATTTGAGTAGCTTTGTTTCTTCTTAGTTCATTGACATTTCTGGTTCAAGTTTTGCATATTTGGTTGTCTCTTTTGCAAAGCTATTGCATCCTTGCCTTCCTAGGGTTTCTAGGTGTTCTCAGGCCAGCCGAGAGGTTTCTTACTTTGTTGACTTCCAAAATTCTCATTGAATCAAGTCTTGTCATACCTTTCAGGCTTTGTGTTTGATTGAGTTTCATCTTTTGGTCAGTTCACATAGATAGTATTTTTCAAGTGTCAAACTTTGAATGCATTTGAGTTTCTATTCGCCATCAAGCAGAGATTACAATTTCTTGTCCTCTGATTGAAGATTTTTTTCTTTGAGTGATTAATCAGTGTGTTAGTGAAGAGTGCTTTGTTTTGAAGAAAATGGTTTATGTCTCTCTTTGATTTTCGAAATCTTTGCCTCTTGCATACATGTTTGAGATATTTCATTAGTACTCAAAGCATTGTTGATTAATTTTCATTCTACATTTCGCATTGTACTTATAAGAAAAATACAAAAATATTTTTGTGTTATTTCGCCTTAGAAAATGAAAATTTCATTTCGATTCGCTTCTTAGTGCATTTAGTGAAAGGAAGAAAATTGTAAAATTTTTGTTTCGATTTAATTATGCACTTGAAGAGAAAAGTGAATGTATTTTTATGCATTCATTTTGTTTCTGCATTGATTGTGTGAATTTCTCTCTCCCTCATTAACGTAGGATTCATCGAAATGAATGGTTATTTTCTCATTTAGCTGCATTTTAGGGGTTCAGATGACATCAGTAGGACTTTGAAACTAAGACATAATTCAATATCAACTATAAAATTTATTCAATCAACCGAAGGAGATTTTGGACCATAACGAATCACATTTATAGGTCTAGGCTAGAGACGTGTTCCGACACCGTTAAGCATAGGAGTTGTCACTAACAATATGCGTTACAACCCGGGGGTGATTTCTTGTCTCGCATATGGAAGTATATTGATGTATGCAAGTATATTTTGGCATGCTCTCATCGAACGGTTATGCATCATAAAACACTACTACGAATTTGGACTCCCACGTATCGTCTTGTATATTTCAGGAGACACCACTAGGCTGCAAACCTACCATAGGTAACTGAGTCAACTGCCTTGTAGACGTGATACACCAAACACAAAATTCGAGGAGATTGGTTGCCATACGTTAAGTCCTTGGTCATGTGTCTTTCATTTGATCACCAAGGTGTATATTGCAGTTCATAGATACCTGGTAATCCTCTATGCCTAGTTCACCCCTTCTGATTTGTTTTTTTTTTAATTTCTAAAATTTATCGTGCACGATAACATTTTACCCGTGCTCATCTTAGATTGAGATCAATGGCAATAGTTCTTGAGTTCATCAACTCAGGTCTCCCCTCGGATGGGAATCCTGGTTCATTTCCTTCTTTCAGAAATGTTGGTGCCCTGTATATGGAAACGTTGTCCCTTCCAGGATAAACCATTGGTCTGTTGGTTTGGTTATTTTTGACCCTTATGGTTTCGAATGTCCAAACTGATTCTCAACTGAGTTCTCCTCCGCCTGAACTATGTCAACCCCATGTTGATCTTAATATTGAACCCTCGCCTTCTTCGCCCATTTCTTCACCTCGTTCTTCCTCTTCGCCTGGTGAAAGTCTGGATTCTAGTACCCATGTGGCTAAGAAGAAGAAGAATGAGTTGAAGAAGAAGAAGGAAAATAAGTATGGGGGGAAACCAACAACCATTGCTACCCATGCAGCTAATATTGAGAGACCTCTCATTGCGTCCCGTAGAGTCAATTTCCCTTGTAAGCTATGTGAGGGTGAACACCTTCTTTGTGATTGCCTTGGTATTCCCAAGGTGTTATAAGTGTGGTCCGATGTCCCGATTCATCCTTCGTCGTCGACCTCTGGACATCATGCCGATGATCAACCTTCAACTAGAGATGATAAGACTCGTAAGAAATAGGGTAAGATCAAATTTCCCTGTAGGTTGTGTGAAGGGAACCATCCCATTCACATTTTTTCTTATATGGGTGAAGCTTCTAAAGTGTTGGATACCCTTCTGGCTTCTGAGTCTTGTCTTCCCATTGGTTACCAGATGTTTTCTTTGAGTCCTTTGCTAGTTTATCAACCCATTGATCGAGATTCATCTCTGGTTGTTTCTGCTCTCTCCGAAACTGAGTTTCTTGAGTCTGTTTCTGACCAATCATTGGTTGAGCAAAAGGTCGACCTGATTCCACTTACAGTTCATTAGGTCTTTTCCATCGAGAGTGGGACTCATCCCAGTCAGGTTCTCTTTGTTTCCCCTGCTTCCCCGGGACCAGAGGGTGATCCTCCCGTTTCCATGATCCAGGAGGGTGATCCTCTGACTCCCGTCGCCATAGTTCAAGAGAGTGATCCTCCTGATCTTGTTACCAAAATCCAAGAGGGTGATCTTTCCACTCCCGTAACACAAGGGGATAATCCTATTTTTCCTATGGCACCCCCTCTATGTATTTTGGTCACTTCCTTTGATCGGAGTCGATTCATGAGATACAGTCTTCCTTCTTACGCAACCTTTGAGATCAATGTACAAGCTTGCAATATGGTCGTACCAGGCACAATTATATATGAAGGCACATCAGTTAGTATTTTTTCCTCAACTACTTGGCAAGCTTTTGATTCTCCCTAACTTGTGCTTGTTACTTAAAATCTGTTGGATTTTAACAGAGGAACTAGTCAGCTGTTAGGGATCCTTCCGAAGTTACCTATTACTTTGGGAGGAAATATTGTCTATATAGACATGATGGTTGTCCAAGGCCCCTTGGATTTTAACTTACTCCTGGGGCATGACTATGCTTATGCCATGGGAGCACTTGTCTCATCCCTCTTTCACGTGATTTGTTTTCCACACAAAGATCGGGTCGTGACCATCGCTAAGCTTTCTTTCTTTGCTCCTGATGTGACATCTGGCCTACTGTCGTCCCTTCCTGGTCCTTACCTACCGATGTTATCTTCCCCACCACAGGTTAATTATGTGACAACATCTTCATTGCCCACATCCAGTCATAGTGCTATCGTGTACCGTGTAGTGGGGGCATTAGATCACAATCTTCATAATGTTGTTCTCCCATCGGATGAGAACCTCTTGGAGGCCATGACTTTTTATATGTCTTGATCAGGCCTTCGGAGCATAGTTCATTTTTTTTTTCAAGCTCCTTAAAAAATGAAACAAGCTCATTGGAGCATAGTTCATTTTCTTGTGTCAAACTCCTTAAAAAATGAAACAAGCTCGCAAGAGCATAGTTCATTTTCTTATGTCAAGCTCCTTAAAAAATGAAACAAGCTCGCAGGAGCATAGTTCATTTTCCTGTGTCAAACTCCTTAAAAAATGAAACATGCTCTTCGAAGCATAGTTCATTTTCTTGTGTCAAGCTCCTTAAAAAATAAAAGAAGGTGTCATGAGGATATTTCTTTTACTATGCCAACCTCATTAAAAAATGAATTAGGTATTATGAGGATAGTTCTTTTATTGTGACAACCTCATTAAAAAATTAAACAAGTTCCCTTTTCAATTCAAGTCTTTGATCAGATCTCATAAAATCCCAGTCGAGTCTTTCACTTGACCTCGTAATTGAATCTTGACTCCATCCACCTGTCAGTAACTAGAAGTCTACTCCGGTGAATGCACTGAAGCTTGGGGGGAATGTACCTCGAATTGAGTCACCATGCTGGGGGCATATAAACTATTCGAAGCAGAGTTTCCCATGTGTTCAAGCTTGCGTAAAAATGAAATCATTCTCATTTTACCTCTCGTGATTGCCTTTTTATCAGCTTGTTTTGCCAGATGAACCTTTCTTTTTTTCATTCCGTCATCACCATCTGCTCAGTCGATCATACTCCTTCACTTGATTTTTTTACCCATTCCTGAGGAACCGCTTCAATGAGTGGTCTTATGCCTCTTAACTTTTATCATGATTTGAGCAGTTCCACCATAACCAGAACTAGTTGCTATCCTTTATACCACTCGTTCCTCCAGGAGGAGTCATACTTCAACTCTTTTCTGACTCTCTAAAAATGAAAATATTGCTGAGTTCTTGTCATTTTGAGATCGTTAAAGTGCATGAAACATCATTTACTCAGTATACGTTTACCCCTTTTTAGGGTTGGGATAAATTATTTACGAAAAAGGAATACCTTAGTCAGCCGTGACTAAGAGGTTCTCTCACAATTTGTTTTCTACCTTTTCAGGTATGAAGGACTATTTTACGAAAAGGGCCATCTGGAGTTTTATTTTCGCCTCTTTTCAAACTCTCTAAACATGAAAATATTCCGAGTTTCACCTTCGTCAGACTCGTTAAAATTTAACGGCATTGGATCCGTCATCATGACGACACTAATTTCCTCCTTCCTAGGGCTCGTAAAATGTACTAGGATGGATTTGTTCGAATGAAAAAATTATATCACAAGCATATGATATCCCCTTCAAGCTTGTATACAAAAATAATTGGGGTACTCACCAAAAATGGTGGGGGAAAATGGAAAGAATTAGTCGATTGTGTTGGTAGTATGTCATTCTTGAACATGACACATCCTCTGTTTCATGTCGGGTTAGGGATATCCTTCATTCGTCGCTTTTCCTCCATGGGTTTGGGAAATATGTTTTTCCTCTTATGCCATCACCATTCTTTTCAAATATGGCCTCTGATTCCATTTGAGTCAAATAATTCCAAACTATGGAGTCGTGTCTCTGATATGTTCAAGAGAAGTTCCTTCTGCGTCTCATTCATTGCCTGGTTCTCTCGCCACTTTCATTGATATCTTATTGCCTTCATCTCGTGTCAATGATGTGGGATACATTATGGTCCTCCTTCAACGGATCACTTCTTTTCGACTTCATCAAATTATCTGAGGAGTTGACCTAGAGATCCCCTTTTCAGTACCTTGGAGCCTGCATGCCCTAATGGCAGGTTGTTCGCATCCTACTACAGACTTACATCATTGGCCTTCGATCGGGTGATTCCGCGAGTGTTCGACGTCAGCTCCTTATTCGCATCTTGTGGATTGTACTGTTGGTACCTTGAGAGACATTGTCGTCATTGGTGGTTTCTCTCACCCCTCTTAATGGTTTACATCATTGGATGGTAATTAGCCGATTTTCTTGCATGTTCAACTTCAACTCATTTTTTCACATGCTTGAATTTGTACTTGATGGGTTCATGATGGAGCACAAGACTCTAGGTTTTGTTTGATATAACCTAGGCTACGAGGCGATATGTATTATTCATGATTGTACACATGACTCCTTCATTCAGATGGTTGCGCCCATACCTTGAGTCTATATTTGTGATCCTCTTTATTTAGATGCCTGCAACCATACCTCAGATCCTTTTTCACGATCGCTTTTATGGATGGCTACGTCCATACCTCATGTCATGTGATTACTTTAGAGATATCTCTTTATGTATATATGTGCTTGTTTGTTCAGGTTTTCCGATGATGACGTCTTGGTCCTTGCACTTATTCGTCAATCATTTCACCCCTCACTCTCGTTCGACCTTCCTGCTTTAGGGGGCATTTTTTACACAACAATTTTTCACTGTACCTGTACTCCCCATTCCCGTTCTTGGAGACCCCTAACAATGACCCCTGTGTCTATTTTCCATCATGAAAATATGCCTCCATATCCCTTCCAACACAATGAGTAAAATCTCTATTGACCATTCCTGAAGAAGGTCCTTGAAAACCTAATTATCTAGAGCGACAAAACCTCTCCATGTCTTTCTCGCACCAATGGCCCTTTTTTGGTCTAGGGTAGCACCGATTGGTGCTGGGACGAGGATCATACCCGCGCCGATCCTCTTCTGGAAATTTTTAAAAAAATGGAAGGATGCTTCGAGATCTAGAAGCTTCGTGGCGGAGAGCTGGTTGTTTGTTCCTGAGGATATAGCCCAGCTTCTCCCTTTGGGCTCTTTGTTCCTACAAATGTAGAACCACCTAAAGAGATGACCCATTTCCCCACCTTAAGTGGATCCATGCTCCCTCCTCCTTTGCTATATAATGGAAAATCTCCCATAACTCTGCTAGAGAACAGAGGTAGAAGAAAAACAAAGAGATATTTGTTGCTATAGGTATTGAGAAAGAGTTGAGACCTTTTTCCCTCCATATCAAGTTGAAATAGCGCTTTGGAGACATGCCTGGATCATGACCTGTCAAAGGAGAGATTCGATATCAAGGCGCAGGTTGTAACTCCCCCTCTCTATTTTAATATAATACAATTGGTTCATGCTTTCCATTCTTGTCTTTAATGTGTGATTGGATTCTTAGTTTTCCTTGATCAGTTAAGTAGGTTGTATATGAAAATATATGTTATGCTTTCACGTTTGTTGTTGTTTGATCCCTTGTGTAGGTAACCAAGCGCTGGTGACGATTAAGATCTGACCACGAAACGTGAAGGATCAAAGGATTCAAACGAGGATTAACATCATATTGAGGTAGGTGATCTATTCACGACCTGCATTCATTTACAATATAGGAAAGTAGGCTTCTAATTGTTCCCTGTTGTTACTAGACCCATCCTAGGGCTAGAGGGATAAGATAGAGGAGTAAAAGGCAAAGCACAAAAAGTGATAAGGGCGAAGGCTATGTCAATAGAAAACAATATGGAGAGCTCTAATAGCATCGATGTTAATAAGAACGAAGTGCATATGTTTAATTTTAATGAGATTGAGGATCTATTTTGGAACAATGTTGCCATCTCTAATTTGAATCACCTTAAACCTATTGGTTGGAGGTACATATGTATATATGTAATGATTTCTATGAATCATATTTTGTTATAGTGGATGTTGAATTTTGTTTTTTCTCATATAATAAATAAGGGGATCTAATTTATGAGAGAGTTCAATATGGTGGAATATGATCAAGATTCACATTCATTTAGGAGAGTAAAAAAAATCAATGGTAGCTTTAAAATAATTAGTAATTATAGAATAATTAGTCTGATTGGAGAGTAAGACACCAAAATGGTAAATTTATTTGTAAAGGTGAGAGTGTTATGAGCTTAACCCATTTTCTTTTATGTATGAGAGAATTATGACATACAAAAGAAAATAAAAACAATATTGTCTTGACTTGGATCTGATACATCTTTATGGTCTTAAAAAATTTGTTATTGTTTGATTGATGCATTAAATGCATATTCATTACTAGTGTTTGCTTGTTGCACATAGTCAATGGTTGTGTTAATTATTTAAGCTTGCATGTTGTTAATTGGCACAAGGTCAAAGAAGGCATCATGGCAATTTCTAGAATCAAAAGTCCCAAAAAAGGTTGTAAGTGTTAGTGTTAGTCTAGTCATACTGCCATCAGTGATCAAAATTTCTCTTTTGCATTTGCATATTAGGAGTCCCATACCAATAAATTTCACCATTCCGCTAGGTCATGGATTCATTAATGGTAGTAATTTTTCATCAGTTTTCCCTCAGGTGAAACTTGTTGATTCTCCTTTCTATGGTCTTTAGTCATGAGTCACTTTCACTCTCAAATCATGTCATTAGGTCATAGGATGGGTCTCATTAGGTTCTAGGATCTCACCATGGTTAAATTAATGAGTCAAGTGTCAATAAATATCAACAAGGTCATGAGGAAGTCAATAAACTCAAAGTTGCAATTCAGAAGCTGCTTTCTCCACAAAGTCATCTCCCTGCCTTCAGAGAATTTTTCCACAGCATGATCAACGTCAAATCATCTTCCAAGCAAATCCATCAGAAAGAGCCGTGAAAGAGCTTTCCAACGGTATACTGCACTCTTAAAACTGACTTCTGGATTGAAATTTATGCTTAAGTGAAGTAAAATTCCCTATATCTTCAAATAATCCTTATTTCCCATTTTTCCCTTAAAACTTTATATTTAAAGTTTTAATATTTTCCTTATGAATCCCTTTTTCCCCCTTCCGATTTACAAAATCGCATTATAAAATTGTTTAAACACAAATGCGATTCATAACATAACCACTTCCCCACCGTTACCCTTGAAACTTTATTATAATGTCAAAGTTTCAATAATATATACCCCCCATCGCAATCAATTTCATAACCACTTCCCCTCCATGCATAGAATTTTATAATTAAAAAAAAGGGTTCTGTATTATATAACCCCCGCAGTTTTAAAACCTTCCATCGCATCACAATTTTTGATACGCGCATTCCGATTAGCCCTCATGTCCAACAAAAATTCGATGCGATTGATGAAACCCCATCCGATTATATGTGGACCGTCGATCTACCCATCTGATCGAACGACCTAGACTCAATAGACACCTCCGATTGTTCCCCTCCGATTGACTCCCGCCGATGGCCAACTCCCGATTGATCTTGCACCATCGATTTTCCCCCGCCAATCAGACGTCCCATAGTCCATCGCGTCCTTCCAATCGCATCGGCAAAATTTTGTAAAGCCCCCGCTCCGATCTTCCGATGCCGATTGACCCCGGGCCCGCCATACAGTACTTCCGCCCATTTATAATATAAAGGGCTATTCCCTTTGTTAAATTCAAATCTTGTTTTATTTTCGCTATTACAAAGGTTTTTCTCCATCGGACCTGTATCAATCGCATCGGACATTTGTCTCCTCCCAATACTTCGGCTCCCTTTTCCCCAATCCCGATTGCGATTACTCCTATGTATTGAAACGTATCGCATGGCGTATTATGCAGTACTGTTATATATTGCTCCCTTCCCTCCCCTCCGATTCCGATTGCGATGCGGGTCCCACCTCCTTTCCCTTCCTCTTTCCCATTCGAAATTAATTTCTTCCCTTCACGAAGCATAAATTCGTTTTATTTCGACAGCAATATAAAAAGTCAGTTTTCTTCAAAACGGCATATGGAACACAATAGTCAGAGGCCGAGAAACAAAATTATAACAGTCACATCTTCAGTTACGATTTAAAGGGATCTACGCTACAGGTTTCACCTCCTCATTGGTTATCAACAAATTTCAAATGTAACACTGCTCCTTCTTAGGACAGATTGTTGGCTCTTCAGATTTCGGTTGTTAATGCTGTTAAACAATTCCCTTTTTTCGTCGACTCATGTTCCCACATTTCAGAGTATTTAAGGTAATTGTAAATCATTTGTAAAGGCATCTGAAAAATTCTGAGGTCTGTAAACTCAGAAGTAGGGGAATAGTGTGGAAGAAAAGCTCTGCACTCCATTGTACAGTCTGACAGCGAATTAATAAAAGATGCAGCTCTGATTTGTGGGATCCATGTGGTATGAGATTTAGCATTTGTCCTCTCTTTGTGTTTCATATGTAAAACTGTTATGTTTCACCCCTCATTCATGAACATTTCCTGTTGAATTCTTTCAAGATAGAAAGGTAGAATCCATTTTATATGCAATCTTACAAACTAATATATGTAAAAAATATTTCAATAATATTCTTAAAATTTATAAAGTTTTCTATATTCATATTTTGCATAAATATTCCATAAAAATGGATTTTCTTGATTAATTAAAAGTGAATAAATTAATTAAATTATTAGTAATTTAAAGACAACACAAAAACAAAGCAAGGAAAATCATGTTTGAAACAACCATAAAACTATAATTATGAATTAAAAAAAAACTATTCATCAATATTGATTTAGTTACATTCATATTTAAAACATAGATAAAATAGCTTCAATAATGAAATGAAAAAAGAGTCGAGTTTTGAGCTAGAGCAAATAATATACATAAAAGGAAAAAATATGTATATTAATGGTATAAAGTTGTTTCCAAACGCATAAATATCATGGTGCATCATTAGACATTGCACAAACCACCAAAGACATAATTCGACTTATTACAATAACCTAGGGATATTGCAATCACAATAAATTAGAGGAGGGTTTTTGTGTTTTCTTATTCTCCAAAACAATTTTTTATTAGAAGAGGGTTTTTGGATTTTCTTATTCTCCAGAACAAATTATTTAGTTATATTCATGTTGAAGTTTAAATTATAAAATTGTTTTTGTTTCTTTCGAGTAAATTGTTTGTGTATCTAGGGACATATGGCATCCGTCTCGATGTATTAATTTGACAACATAGTTTTTAATTTTTTAATTTATTTATTTTTTAAAGTTGAATTTTTTATTATTTATTATTTTTTAAAAATCTTATTGGTGGCTGAGAGAAAATGCCATCCACCAAATTTTGAGTTCAGATGGGACAACAAGATGACGTTGATGACATCGTGGTCAGAAAATGGTCCAAACCCTGTAGAACTCTCACGTCACATGCACTCAAATTCTGTCCAACTCACAGGCTACGTATGAAGCAATGTGCCATCGTTAAAGAGAGGCCATAGGCATTAAAGTGCCCAAATGACTAGATCCTTGCAACCATCCACATGATTCGTGGCATTTAACTAGCGAATTCCACGAATTTCTGACATCTGCACTTGAATTTGAGCCCTCTAGGGCACAAATTCTTTCTTCAAAACCTCAAAATTACATTTTCCAAACTATTTTGGGTTTGATTTGGCCAATTTTAGAGAGCATTTAAATTTAGGCATTCGACTAACTATTTGGGGTTTGATTTGGCCAATTTCGGGAATTATTATTATGATGACATAAATCACGGGATTTTGAAGAAAATGAGGGCTTGTGAGAAGAATTGATTTTGAAAATCAATGACGATGATTTATGTTTTTAGGCAGCGAAATTCCCTTTCTCATTACCAATCTAATCCTTCTGATTAAAATATCATTCTATGTGGTATGGTGTGGAGGTTTAATTTTATATGATTTCTAGGTAATATTTATTTGGGGTTCTTTGCATTGATTATTTTTGTCCGTTTGATGTTTATTTGGGGAATTTTCCACTGATTATTTTCATTCTAGAGATGGTTATAATGTGTATTTGTAAATTGCAATTTGAGATACTATTACTGGAAATGCATTTCTATGTGATTCTGTTGAAAACTTGGATTTTACTTCATTTGTACAATTGCACCTCCTGAACATATCATAAAGTCAATGATGAGTTTGATTACAGGGATGCCCATTGCTCCTTATCTCTATGCACATGACCTTGTTGACGTTTAAAGTCGATTCAATTTAGATATATTTAAAAGACATGTTATTATGTGAATACAAATTGATAAATATATACATAATATGAAAGTAGTATTATTATTAGATATAATTTTAGTCTAAAAGAAAAACAAATTAACATAAAATGCATTATGTTAGTCACTGTGTTATAGAAGTAATATTGCAATTGTGTCCAATGAAATACATTATATTTATATTGAACAATATTTCTAAAGAGATAGATAGATTGAGAATATGCATAAAATTAGAAGTTTAGGAGGAAAAAAAAAGACTAAGACAAGATAGTTTATAAATTTATAATCTAATTTGTAAACCATTTTTTGTTTTTTGTTTTGTTTTTAATAATATTTGTTGATGTTCATGTGCATCAAAAGTGAAGATGTAGTCATTATATGCTAGTTGAATAATTGTTAAAAAACATTTTCGTGGCCAAAGATGTCTAATAGAAAAACAAAGACATATCCATTATTAATGGCCAATTTAGCATAATATGAACCCATAGAGAATTGAAGCAAATTGTCAAGTGTAATTTTTCAATGATTATAAAGGAAAAAAAAATAGATAATAGATGTATGAATACGTGAAAAGGCTATATATTTTGTGTCTAACATTTATTTTAGTTACATATAAAACATTGATAGAATCAATACAATAAATTATAATGGTAGATTTCTAGTATGGTTGGAGCAAATGTTTAAATGGTATTACACTTAGATTGCATTAGAATGGAAAATTGATTTGCAAAAGTTCTATGAATTTAATTTATAAGCAAATTCAAATTTAAATTATAATTCTTTGTTCAAAAGAAAGGAAGACAACCATTGGAGTTGCAATTGTTTAATACAATAAATTGTAATCGTAGATTTCTAGTATGGTATAACAAATGTTGAGAAAGTACTAAGTTTAGATTGCATTTAAAAAAGTGTTATTAATTTATAAGCAATTTCAAACTTTTGAGATACAATTCTTTATTCAAAAGAAAAATAGAAGTGAGAGAACTGTCATTTGATTTGCAACTGTTTCTTCAAGGGACTGTAGATAACTTTAATGTTTCTCGTAAGTGAGAATAACACTGCCAATAAAGATTGTAGAGTAACCCTACAGGATGAACTATTGAAGCTCAATTACTAGCTAATGTCATCCTAGTATTGGTCATAGGGAGATTCTATAAATTATAGAAACAATTGTTACAATTTGTGCTATATTCAATCTTTGTGTTATATTTTTCAAGTGAGCATTTGATGAAATGGTTGCAAAGGTATGGTTTCTTTGCTTGATAGTGAGCATAGGGAGCTAGTTTATTTGGGAAACATAATAATCCTTGTAGGAGGTGCAGTTTCTTTGCTTGATAGTGAGCATAGGGAGCTAGTTGATTTGGGAAACTTAATAATCCTTGTAGGAGGTGCTTGCAAACATTGTAGAAAGGTTCAAAAGGAGAAATAAAATAATAATCCTTTTACTAGTTCCTTGCCAATACAATAGAAAGGTTAAAAAGGAGGAATAAAATAATGATCCTTGTAGAAGGTGTTTGTAAATTCTCTATAAAGGTTCAAATTAAAGCATACATATATTAATATTTTTTCTCTTAAGATCCATGAATATGTATCTGCATCTAAATTGTATAGGTGATGCATATGAAAAACTCATAGAGGGCATAGACAAAAAATATTTTTCAATAGATATGAGCATCCATGAGAGGAGTTTTACTTGAACAACATTGGCAATAAAGAACTATCATTTCTTTTTTTTTAATTGTATTGTCATTTAATGGGTGAGTACAAGTCAATTGTCTAGTGCATGTGTTTTTTTGTTTTCTTAAGGCCATTCTACACAATGTTCTTGAGTAAGTAAATCAAAGAGTTGTTGCAACCTAGTTATGTTTGTAGCTAGTAATACAAATCAACATATGTGTTGTTGAGCTATAATTGAAATGGAAAGAAATGTTTTTGGTTGCTTTAAAATGAAATGTAACGTATAAAAAATGAGGAAAATAGATAAAACTTGGTTGTTCTTGCAGCTGAGAGTACAAATGATTGTTCGTATGTTGAGATATAGCTGAAAGGGAAAGAAAAGGTTTTGGTTATTTAAATTGGAATATTATTTAAAAAAAGAGAAAAGAGATAAACATAACAGATGGGTAAATCGAGAGATATTAAATGTCATCAACGAATAAAGTAGTTACTATTGCATTTATAACTTTTGTATTTTCATTTGTAGGGAATAATTTAAATTGTTTGTTGATTTTATGACGAGTGGTGAAAAAGCATTAGAGGAAATTTTAGCCCAAAAGTGCCCATGAATTTTTCATGTACATAATATATAAACCAACCATATTTTTTAAAATTTAAAAAGAGGTACATGTCAATATTTTGGAGGGAAAATATAAAAAAAGTAATTTTTTAAATTGTATTTTGGCTCATCTCCTTACAAGTTTACTCAAATTTCAAGCACATACACTCGTTGGATGCTGAATTAAATTCCACATTCAACGAGTAATCATTATGAATATTTCTGAGAAGACCCACATTCATAAAAATGAAGATACATTAAAAAATCTTGTTCAACACACTTTTTTTAATGTATCTTCAATTTTTATTAATGTGGGTCTTCTCAGAAGTATGCATAATGGGTGCATATTTCTGAGAAGACCCACCTTCATAAAAAATGAAGATACATTAAAAAATCGTGTTCAACATTCTTTTTTAATGTATCTTCAATTTTTATCAATGTGGGTCTTCTCAGAAATATGCATAATAGGTACTCGTTGGATGTGGAATTTAATTCTGCATCCAACCAGTTTCTACACTTGAAATTTGAGTAAACCCATAAGAAGATCAGCCAAAAATACAATTAAAAAAAAGTAGTTTTCTTCTTTTCCCTCCAAAATTCATAACTCGTATTTTATAATTTTCTTATTTTTCCCTATGAGGCTACTTTTAGGCTAAAATTTCCTCTAATGAAATGCATCAAAAGATATGATGAAATAAGTTGTATCAAATAAAAGTGGTTGAACTATGGTGATGTCTAGTTTGAGATGGAGATTTTTGCAAACTGTTGCAATTTGTTCTAAATTACTATTTGTGTTGAGAATAAAACAATATTCAACATCAGATCTCTACAATGAGGTCTTCCATTGAAGGCAAAATTTATTATCACATCACGTGTGAAGAAGGTAGCAAACTATGGTATCACATTGTTGTTTACATTAGTTTTTATTGTCACATGTATATGTTCATCACCATAGACATGATTTTTAGCATGAAACTATAAAATTGTTGAATAACATACACACAAGAATCTAGTTGCAAAGAATAAGTAATAATTTTCAAGATTTAGATCAAAATGGTTAAGATAAAATGAATGAATTACATATAAATAACACTTTCCATGAGAGAGTTGATGCACACTACATTGGACTCCTATTCCATGCACATAGGCAATCACTAGTAAATAACCTCTCAGTCCTAGTTAACTGGCCATACAACGGAGGTAGTCCTTAATTAATTAGGCATGTTGGCGGGCTAGATGCAGGTGTTAATGATAAGCTTTCAAATTTCGAAACTATTGCTTCAAGTTTAGGTGGAACTTCTTCTCGCTTTTTGTTTGGAGTATCAGTCATCAACCTCCAAATTTCGTTCCACAAAAGCTAGAATGCATTAACCTAGTTCATAACCATTTCATGAATTGTGGAACCATAATTAATCAAACTATACAGAAACATAATAATAACATTAGAACACTGAAGTCAACAGGCAATTAAACTGGAAACTATAAAAATATCGCATCCATTTTTCATGTTAAAACATATGCATCTTTTTGTGTGATATCTGTTGGATCAAAGATCTTGATGCGAAGGCCATTAGATCAATTGAATGCTGGACAGTCAACTCAAATCATTAAATCTAACTCATAAAAATTTGCATCCATTCAATAGGTTAACTAACACATAGTTTTTTATGCTATAACCGTTGGATCAAAGATCAGACGGTTGTAACTCCACTTGGATTTGTTTTTTATTACGCTACCTTTTCTTCGTTCCGTTCAAAAAATTGACACTCTACATATTTATTCCTCTGAAATCTGCTTCTAGGTATCAACAATTGATAACTCTTGCTTAACGATACCAGTAAACATTTCCAACCTCACAGTAGATGTAGAATTTAAATGTGGACACACAGATTTCATATGAATTAACACGTAGAGAACTCAATTGGAAATCAGATAAACTCAGATATTTCGAAGGATAATTAAAACCCTTCGGGATTTGACATTTATGCACATAGACATCAATTTTTGGAAATTCAACTTTCTACAGCCAAAATCGTCATTCACATTGTCCAAACTTACATAAATAGTCCATACAAACGTTCAGATCCACTTCAAAAGGATCGAATTTGCCTAATTTTAGATAAAATCGCTTGGCATGATATTTTCCCTAGAATCCTCAACTAAAAACTAAATACATTGAACTAATTACAAAGGGGTTGAAATCCCTATCTACCAAAATAGTAAATTGCCAGCTAAAGGAAACCACTCCTTTGCTTGTAAACTTTTTTTGTATTTTTTGAATAAAAATGAAGTCTTTTATCTTGAAGCCTCATGCTCCTGCATCAGACTCTCGAGGAAAACATTCTTCATGGGCTCCTGTCCATGAGCTTCCCTACAGAACTGCCCAATTTCTGTAACATGGTTTCTGTCATCCAAGTAGCTTCTGCAACTGGTTGATCTTTCCACTTGATCAAATACTCAAAATACTCCCGTCCTCTTGTCTTTTTAGACAATCTTTTGTCTAAAATCTTCTTTGGCTGCAATGTTTTTGCTGTGGGTAACTGTTTCAACCAACCAATCTCTTCTTTGCTTTTACCTGTATCATTTGTGTCTCTGTCTTCATACCTGTACAAATCAACAACATTGAATATTGGAGATATTCCAATGTCAGGGGGTAATTCAATTTCATATGCATTTGCAAAAAAATTTCTAAATACTTTGCATGGCCCAATTTTCTTAAATTTCAACTTATTATATGCCCTTTTTGGAAATATTTCCTTCCTCAAGTGTGCTAGAACCAAATCTCCAACCTCAAAGTTAACTTCTCTTTGCTTCAAATCTGCTCTGTTTTTGTACTTGATGTTGCTGTCCTGTAATTACTGTTTTACCTGGTCATGTATTGCTTGAATTTCTGAAGCAAAATCTTCTCCTTTAACACTTCTCATTTCTGCCTTTCCCAAATTTCTTAGTTCATACACTCCTCTTGGGTGCATTACATAAACTACATGGAATGGACTCTGCCCTGTACTCCTGTTATGAGAGTCATTATAAGCATATTCCGCCCGTGCCAAAATCTAATCCCATTGTTTAGGATGTTCACCTACAAGGCTTCTCAAAATATTACTCAAGCTTCTGTTCACCACCTCAGTCTGTCCATCAGTCTGAGGGTGATAATCTGAGCTAAAAATTAGTTTAGTACCAAGATTTTTCCACAATGTCCTCCAAAAATGATCAACAAATCTGGTGTCCCTATCGGAGACAATGCTTTTAGGTAACCCATGCAACCTTACAATCTCTTTGAAAAACAAATTAGCAACATGAGTAGCATCATTGGTTTTATAACATGGAATAAAATGTGCCATTTTAGAAAATCTGTCAACTACAACATAAATTGCATCATTCCCTCTCTGTGTTTTTGGTAACCCTAAAAAAAAATCCATACTTACCATATCCCAAGGTCTATCTAGAATAGGTAATGGAACATACAAACCTGTGTTTTGACTCCTTCCTTTTGCATACTAACAAACTTTACAATTTCGCACATACTTCTCCACTTCAAATCTCATCTTTGGCCAAAAATAAAAATGACTCAGTTGTTCATAAGTCTTGTCTGCACCAAAATGTCCACCAAGTCCACCACTATGTTTCTCCTTAATTAAATTTTCTCTCATAGAACAATTTGGCATGCACAATTGATTTATTTTAAATAGCAAATCTTCTTACAAGAAAAAATCCAGCCACTTACTTCCGTCCAATAAAATAGGATTATTGCATGCTTCAAATGCCTCTTTAAAATCCAAATATGTCTTATAAAATTCTTTAAGAAAATCAAAACCCAACACTTGAATTTGACTTTCTTGAACTAAAATTCTTTTTCTACTTAAGGCATCTGCTACTTTGTTTGCTTGGACAGTTATATTTTTCAATACAAAATTGAAACTTTGAAGATATTCTACCCATTTTGCATGCTTCTGATTCAATTTTGGCTACTGCATAATGTACTGTAATGCATGATTATCTGAATAAAGCACAAACTCTTTAGACACCAAGTAATATTTCCACTTCTTTAATGACTGCACAACTGCATAAAATTCCTTGTCATAAGAAGAATACTTCCTTCTTGTCTCATTCAGTTTTTCACTAAAATAAGCTACAGACATGTCTTCTTGACTTAACACAGCTCCAATAGCTTCTCCACTGGCATCACATTTCACTTGAAAATGTTTGTTAAATCAGGAAAAACTAAGATGGGCTTTTCTGTTATCTTTCGTTTCAACAACTGGAAATTTTTCTCTGCTTCATCAATCCATCTAAATGGTTGTCTGTCTTTTTTTATTGTGTCAATAATAGGAGCATTGATCTTACTAAAATTCCTTATGAATTTTCTATAAAAACTAGCAAGACCATGGAAGCTTATTACCTCAAAAACACTCTTAAGTGAAGGCCATTCTATGATTGCCTTTATCTTTTCTGGATCCATTTTCAATCCATCAGCAGAAACTGCAAAGGCTAAATATATCAACTCTTGTTTCATGAATGAACATTTTTTTAAATTTACTAGCAAATTTTCCTGGTGTGATTTCCTTAAGACATAGTTCAGATGTCTCAAGTGTTCTTCTTTAGATTTGCTGTAAATTAATATATCATCTAGATATACCATTATATATTTACCAATAAATTCTTTCAGTACTTGATTCATAAGCCTCAAAATTGTACTAGGAGCATTTGATAATCCAAGCGACATTACCATCCATTCATGCAATCCTTCATTTGTTTTAAAAGTTGTCTTCCATTCATCTCCTTCCCTTATCCTAATTAGATGATAGCCACTCTTTAAATCCAATTTTGTAAAATATCTTGCCCCACTTAAACAATCCATCAAATCTTCAATTCCAGGTAAAGGAAATATATACCTGATTGTTATTTTGTTTATTTATCTTGAGTCAGTGCACATTCTCCAACCTCCATCTTTTTTTTGACTCAACACTGTTGGTACTGCACAAGGACTCAAACTCTCTCTGATCAATTCTTTATCTAACAGTTCCTGTACCTGCTTCTTGATTTCTTCATTTTCTATTGGAGTCATCCTGTATGCTACTTTATTTTGGAAAATTTTCTCCCAGAATCAAATCTATATGATGGCTGATCTTTCTAATAGGTGGTAATTCATCAGGAAAATCATCTACAATGATATCACAGTAATTTTCTAGAATCTCTTGAATTTCAATTGGTAAATCATAAATTTTAGTGGAAGTAATTACTACCTTGGGTTTGCAAATTAGTACAAAGTTTACCTCATCATCTTCAATCCGTTGCAGATATTCTTTTCCACTCAGTAATAGAGCTTTCAGATTAGGTCTTATTTTTTATGCATTTTCTTCTTCTATAGGCAACAATGTATGATTGACACCATCTTTACAAAACTTGTATGTGTTCTTTTTCCCATCATGCATAGCTCCTATGTCATACTTCCAAGGTCTACCCAACAATATGTGACATATGTCCATAAGCATCACATCACACATAATTTTGAGCTACCCAACTGGAATTGCACTTCACACTATTCATTAACTAACAACTGATGTCCTTTCTGAAGCCATGACACCTTGTAGGGTGTTGGATGTTTCTTTGTCTTCAATTTCAATTTCTCCACCACTTCTGTAGAGACCAAATTATCAGTGCTGCCACTATCAATTACCATTTGATAGAATTTTCCCTGAACTTTGCACACACTTATAAACAAATTTTTTCTCTATGCTAATTCAACAACTTCCTTTGTTGGTTTTAACAAAACTTTGTTCACTACCAAAGATTCTCCTTTCTTTGGTATATTCTCTACTTTTGGCACTTTTGCTGCTTCTTTCACTTTTGCTGCTTCTTCTTCATTCTGAGCAAAAATTACATTTCTCTGATTTTTCCCCACATTCTATGGACATTCATAAGCTCTGTGTCCCAGCTTATTACATCTATAATAGCTGATTTCTTTTCCTTTTCCTCTGCCTCCTCTTCCTCTAGAAAAACTCCTTCTGCCACTTGCATCACCTTCTGTGGATGTATGCTAACTTGAGCTACTTCTAGCTCCTTCTCTAGGTGTTGTAGATCTTCCTCTACCACCTTGACTTCCTCTTCCTCGGAAAGTACCTCTACCTCTGGAAGATTGCTTCCTCATGAGTTTTTCTTCAGCCTTGAAGGCCATCTGATTTAAGCCTCTTCCACTGTTTTAGGAGACAACAGAATTATCTCAACTTGTATCTCCATTCTGAGACCATTTATATATCTTGCAATATTTTTTGCTGTATCTTGAATTTGTCCTAATCTTATGCTCACTTTATAAAATTCCTATGTGTATTCTTTGATTGTCATTGACCTCTGTCTAAGATTTTGCATTTGTCAAAATAATGAAAATTGATAATCACTTGGCAAAAAATTACCTCTCAACTTTGCCACCATCCTGTTCCAATTCTTTATTGGCTGCTTACCAAGTCTCCTTCTTTCTGCCTACACTCCATCCCACCAAAGTGCTGCATGTCCCTTCAATTTTGTGACAAAAAATTTCGCCCTTTTGCCTTCTTCCATTTCTTCATAATCAAAGAACTTATCCATGTCATTAACCCAATCTATCAATTCCTCTGGGTTTAAGCCTCCTGTAAAAACTGAAACTTCAAGTCTGGGTTTAGTTGTGGATCCCAACACTAATTTAAAAAATTTCATTTCAGGAGTAACTTCTGTAGGTTCTCCCTCTTCTGCAGATTCAACTTTAGGTTCATTTACATCTCCATCATCTGCATCTCTTTGATTTCCCATTTCTGTTGCTTCTAATATAGCTTGCATCTGTTGCATAACTTCCATCACTTCAGCATTTGCAACTGGTCTTCCTCTTCTTTGACCAACACCACCTCCTCTTCCAACTCTGTAAGCCATGTTGGATTTCTTTTCTTGATATTTGAGATCTTGCTCAGTGTCTAAAGGCTGCTCTGATACCACTAATGGTGGGCTAGATGCAGGTGTTAATGATAAGCTTTCAAATTTTGAAACTATTGCTTCAAGTTCAGGTAGAACTTCTTCTTGGTTTTTCTTTGGAGTATCAGTCATCAACCTCCAAATTTCGTTCCACAAAAGCTAAAATGCATTAACCCAGTTCATAACCATTTCATGAATTGCGGAACCATAATTATTCAAAATATACAGAAAAATAATAATCTTAACATTAGAACACTAAAGTCAACATGCAATTAAACTGGAAACTATACAAACATTGCATCCATTTTTCATGTTAATCCATATGCATCTTTCTGTGCGATATCCATTGGATCAAATATCTTGTTGCGAAGGCCATTAGATCAATTGAATGCTAGACGGTCAACTCAAATCATTAAATCTGACTCATAAAAATTTGCATCCATCCAATAGGTTAGCTAACACGCAGTTTTTTATGTGATAACTGTCAGATCAAAGATCGGACGGTTGTAACTCCACTTGGATTTGTTTGTGATTACATTGCCTTTTCTTCGTTCTGTTCAGCAGATTGACACTGCATATTTATTCCTCTGAAATCCGCTTCTAGGTATCAACAACTGATAACTCTTGGTTAACGATACTAGTAAACATTTCCAACCTCACAATAGATGCGGAATTTAAATGTGGACACACAAATTTCCTATGAATTAACACACAGAGAACCAAATTGGAAATCAAATACACTCAGATATTTCGAAGGATAATTAAAACCCTCCGGGATTTGGCATTTACGCACAGAGACATAAATTTTTGGAAATCCAACTTTCTATAGCCAAAATCCTCATTCACGTTGTCCAAACTTACATAAATAGTCCATACAAACGTTCATATCCACTTCAAAAGGATCGAATTTGCCTAATTTTAGATAAAATCACTTGGCATGATATTTTCCCTAAAATCCTCAACAAAAAACTAAATACATTGAACTAATTACAAAGGGGTTGAAATCCCTATCTTCCAAAACAGTAAATTTCCAGCTAAAGGAACCCACTCCTTTGCCTGTAAACGTTTTTTGTATTTTTTGAATAAAAATGAAGTCTTTTATCTCGAAGCCTCATGCTCCTGCATCGCATGTGATGCCTCATATCTCTGCAAACATAGGCGTTGGTGTAAAGGAACAACAAGTTGTTTTTGTTCAGTTTCAAATTCTGCAAACACATCAAGTCGGTTTTTCCTAGTCGCGCAATATGCATAAATACATTTTAAATATCACTTCAGAGCTCCTCAACCAAGGATATTTTTGTAAAATTGCTCATAATTTACCAAATAAACCCTCCTCTGCAGAAAGCCCAGATGGAAGAATTTCAAATTTCACCTTACTTTGATCAAAAATTGACCTGCAAGTTTGATGATGGTTTTCCCTACTAAATTTCCCTTCTTCTATTGGCTTGATATAGAGTTCTCTGTATTCTCGAACCTGTAATGTAAATGTCTGTTCCAAATAAAAAATATTAAATGCAAAAGCACTGGATCAAAGGATTAACTAAAATGTGATTCTCCAGGTTCTCATTTAAATGTAAAATAATAGAGAGAATACAGTGCCCAAATTACTCACTATACACGGTAATTTCACTGGGAAATATATTAAAGAGTAAATACCAAAACAATTTCAACATATTAAAATGACTATTGACAAGCCTCACAAATGCCCATACAATTAAATATGTCATACACACTTACAGATTTGACTTGCTGATAAAAAAACCACTTGTCTAAGAAACATTGTTCAGTTAACTTCCATCTCACACAAAGGACAAAAACCCCCTGTTCCTTCTCCTACACACTCCAAATATAATTTTTTAATAAAAAATCTCCCCTCTTTTTTTCTAAATTGAAAAAAAACTATCCAATAAAAATGAGTTAACGGATGAGAACCAATTTCCCTTAGCTTTAACTCCCTAATAGTTATAAAATCATTTATTTTAACTAAATGTTCCTAACTAATCTTAAATAAATATCAATAACTTTTCACAATAAAATTTAAAATGTTCTAGCCTTGGCATGTGATTAATCCATCACATTGCTAGGCTCTTGGTTTGACTTTAATAACTTATCATTTTTATGTACTTGATCTAATGCACCTACATTAGACTCCCCAAGAAAGAAAAAATTTATGAGCTCTTGCTCATACGATCTTCTATAGAATGACCTACTTTCTGTAGTGTTTCTTCATCTATCCAAGTAGAATCCTCCAACGGACGGTCTTTCCACTTCACAAGACACTCCAAGTATTCTTTCCTTTTGGTCTTCTTGGCAACATGTGTATCCAAAATCTGTTCAGCCTCTAAACTCTATGCCACATGCATTTGTTTCAATCACTATTGTTCCTTTCCGTCATCCTGGTCAAAATTCCTAGAAGCTTGGTATGCATCGTCAACTGTGTAGGAATACAAATCTGTTACATCAAAAATGGGTGAAATGCCAATTCCTGGAGGTAACTCCAGCTCATAAGCATTCACTGAAAACTTGTAGAGGATCTTACAAGTTCCTATATTTTTCATTTTCAATTTGTTGTATTCTCCCCTTGGAAACCTTTCTTTTCTTAGGTGAGCTAAGACCACATTCCCCACTTCAAAGTTGATCTCTTTCCTGTGTAAATTTTCTCGTTTCTTGTATATCATAATATTTATTTTACTTTCTTGTGTAGCTCACTCATGGCTATTGAAAAATCCTCACCATCAACACTTCTATGCTCAATCTTTCCCAAGTCTCTTAGTTCACAAATTCCCCTCAGATGCATGCCATACAAGATCTAAAATGGACTCTTTCTTGTGCTCCTATTTGGTGAGTCATTATAAGCAAACTCGGCCTTGGCTAGCACATGTTCCCATTGCTTTGGTCAGTCACCTATTATACTCCTCAACAAATTACCCAAACTCCTGTTTACAACTTTTGTTTTCCCATCAAACTGTGGATGATAGATTGAGCTAAAATTTAGCTTAGTGCCAAGTTTCTTCCACAAGGTCCTCCAAAAATGTCCGGTGAATCTTGCCTCCCTGTTAGAGATTTTAATTTTTGGCAAAACATGCAATTGAACAATCTCATCAAAAAACAAATTAGCCACATGGCTACATCACTCTTTTTGGAACACGAAATGAAATGAGCCATCTTAGTAAATGTATCCATAACTACAAGGAATAAATCATTACCTCTTTGAATTCTCGGTAAACCCATAATAAAGTTCATACTCACCGAATCCCAAGGTACGTTGGGAATGGGTAATGGCATGTATAGTCCAACATTCTGACTTCTCCCTTTCGCATGCTGACATGCCCTTCACTTACTCACGTACTGTTGTACATCTACCTTCATCTTTCGCCAAAAATAGAAGTGACTCAACTTCCCAAGTGTTTTATCAACACCAAAGTGTCCATCCAACCCACCATTATGCTTTTCTTGGACTAAGTTTTCCCTCATTGAGAAATTTGGAATACATATATGATTGTTCTTGAACAATAGCCCATCCTATAACATAAAATATTTCCATGCACTGCTGTCCTTATTGACTGGATTCTTACACGTTGCAAAATCTTGTTTAAAATCAACATCAATGTCATACAAGTCCTTCAAATAATCAAAGCCTAAAATTTGTATTTGACTTTCCTACATGATTAAACATCTCCTACTCAAAGCATTGACAACCTTATTTTCCTTCCCACTAATGTGCTTATAAAAAATGATGAAAGTTTGAAGGAACTCCACCCACTTTGCATGTTTATGATTCAACTTGTGTTGCTGCATAATGTATTGTAAGGCAGAATTATCCGTGTATAGAAAAAAATCCTTAGGCATCAAGTAATGCCTCCAATGCTTCAAAGCTTGAACCACCACATAAAATTCTCTGTCATAGGAAGAATATTTCTATTTTGACTCATTTAACTTCTCACTGAAATATGTAGTAGGCTTATCTTCTTGGATCAATACAGCTCGAATGGTTGTCCCATTAGCATCACATCTTACTTGAAAGGGCTGATTGAAGTCTGGCAACTTCAACACCAGCTTCTCCGTGATCTTCTTCTTCAATAGTTGAAAATTGTTTTCTACCGCTATTGTTCAATAAAATGGATGCCTATCCTTCTTAATGGTGTCAATGATAGGCGCAAAAATGCCACTAAAATTCCTGATTAATTTTCTATAGAAGCTGGTTAAGCCATGAAAACTTATCACCTCAAAAATGTTCTTAGGTGAGGGCCAATTTACAATTTCCTCTATATTCTCTAGATCCATTTTCAAGCCATCCTTATAAATGAAAAAACCTAAGTATATAAGCTCAATCTTCATAAAAGAACATTTATTCATGTTAATCAATAACGTTTCTTGTTGCAATCTCTCTAAAACATACTTCAAATGTCTTAAGTGCTTTTATTTAGTTTGACTGAAAATTAAAATGTCATCCAAGTAAACAATGACGAACTTACAAATGAATTCCTTCAATAATTCGTTCATCAGCCGCATAAAGGTACTCAGTGCATTTGAAAAGCCAAATGGCATGACCATCCACTCGTACAAGCCTTCATTGGTCATGAAATTTTTCTTCCACTCGTCTCCTTCTCTGATCCGAATTTGGGGCTAACCACTTTTCAAGTCAATCTTTGAGAAGTAAGTTTCCCCACAAGAGAAATTCATCATATCATCCATCCATGGTAATGGAAACCTGTAACTAATGGGGATATTGTTGATTGCTCTAGAGTCAGTGCACATTATTCATTCTCTACCCTTCTTTGGACTTAGTAATATAGGTACAAAACAGAGACTCAAAATTTCTCTTATTAGTCCTTTGTCCAACAATTCTTGGATTTTCTTCCTCACTTCCTCATTCTATTTTGGTTTCATTCGATATGCAGCCTTGTTCGGAAGACTTGCTCCTTGTATCAAGTCCATGTGATGATTGATGCTTGTTTTGGGACGCAACTCACTTGGCAATTCATCAACTACAATATCATGAAACTCATACAATAAATCCTAAACTTCAATAGGTAAATCTACAATTTCAGTGTGTAGAAGTACTACCTTTGGATTGCAAACCATTGCATAGCTTACCTCTTCTTCTTTCATCTGTTGTAGAAATTCCTTTCCACTAAGCAACAATGCTATTGAGTTGCTTGTTTCAGTTGTACCTCCTTCTTTCGATGGTACAAGAGTGTGCTGGATGCCATCCTTTTTGAACTTATAACAATGTCTCTCTCCATTATGCGTCACCTTCCTATCAAACTGCCATGGGTGACCCAAAAGAATGTGACAAGCATCCATTGGCATTATGTCACCGGGAACCTTGTCTTTCAATTTGCCTACCTAAAACTCAACTTCACTTTGTTCATGCACCAAAGATTGGTGTCATTTTTGCAACCACGATACCTTATAAGGTGTGGGATGCTTAATTTTTTTCAACCCCAATTTTTTGACCATTTCTTGGGAGACTAGATTGTTCATACTTCCGCTGTCAATCACCAATTGGCAACATTTTCCTTTTTCCTTACACATTGTCGTGAATAAGGATTTCCTTTGGACTAGTTCAATAATCTCCTTTGTTGAGTTTAATAGGACTTTGTGCATCATCAACACCTGTCTAGTCTCTGACACATTCTCTGCCTCAGGTACTTGTGCCTCTGCTGCTTTGGTTCGAGCTATGTATGTACCTCGTTGTCCAATATTGTCATTCTCAGGACATTCAAAATATTGGTGACCCAATTTGTTACATTTGTAACACCGCTAGACAGTCTCTACGCCTCTTCCTCTACCTCTACCTCTCTGGTAAGGTTTTCATCCTCTACTGCCACTTTCTTTCCCTAATAGTCCTTGCTGATTTGAGCTACCTTCATCATTATTTTGTGCTGGAAGTTTCCCTCTTCCATTTTTTTGTCCTTTCCCTTTGGAAAAACCACGTCCTCTGCCAGAGCTTTGCTTCCTAGATATCATTTCTTCTGCCTTCAGGGCACACCGGTATGCTTCTTCTATTGTCCTTGGAGAAAGTATGCTGATCTCATCTTGGATATCCAGCCTCAACCCATTGATATACCTTGTTGTATTCTCTGGGGTATCTTCAACATAGCTTACTCTCAAGTTCACCTTGTAAAACTCTTCAGTGTATTGTTACACAATATTTTGTCACCGTCCCTACATTCCCTATTCTGAATACTGGCAGACCATCATAGTAACCCCTGTGTACTGTCACACATCATGATGAATGTCATTGCATCCCTTAACATGCGAGGAACACAATATTTTTTGACCATTCCTGAAGTTGACCCTTTAAAACATATACTTTTGGGTCGGTGCGGTTGTGTAGTTGACCTCGTGCCGATGGCTAGATTTACACTAGGCCTCACACCATGGTCAATTTGTCTATGAAGAGCACCCACACCGAGTTACTTTTGGAGGGTTTTTTAATATGGAAATGAAGCTTATAAAATGTAACAGCTGCGTGAACAGAGTCATGGATGTTTGTTCGACTGTATGAGGTCCTGTTTATCTTTTTGGCCTTCTACTTCCTACTAAAATGCACTTCCCAAAGGTATAGACCTTTCCTCCACCACAAGTGGATCCAAAATTTCCTCATCCACTCCTGTAAATCCCTCTTCATTCCATTGAATTAGGTAGCCATACATAGCTATAATAGACCAGGAGCTAATAGCAAAGAATAGTCCATAGTTGTGATAGAGAGTTTGAACCTTTCACCTTTTCAAGCTGAATCGACAAATGAATGCTTTGAGACGTGCCTGACTGAACCCGTCAAAGGAGTTATATAACGTCAAGGTGCAAGTTGTAAACTCCCTTTTATATATTAATATGACATGACTTATTTCTAGTTCCATCTTTGTCTATGTTAATATTCAAAGTTTTTGACTCTCCTTGACTAGTTGGATAGTTGTAAATGAACATGTATGCTCATATTCTTTTAGTGTTTGCTTGATCTTTGTGCAAGTGTATGAATGTCGCTACCAATAGAGCATGAGTTTTGAAGGAAAAATATCGAAGGATCACTGCAATGTACTACATCAAGAGTGTTGGATTGATGTAGGACATCTATTCCAATCCACATTTCGTTTATGAACTAGGAATTTAGAAACCAACATGTTCCCTTGTTGCTAGACCCACCCTAGGGCTAGAGGGATCACCTCTATCTACAGAGGGGATTTTCCTTCACAACAGGTTGGCGACCATATTGGGGAAGCCAATGCCTGTTGCCTCTTATTGTTCGTTTTGAATTTTTTATTGTCTGTCCAACTTTTGCCAAATTGTCGTTTCTCTGTTGTTTTTGGCTTGTTTGGCTTTTTCTGGCCATTTAGTTGTTTCCAATAATGATAAGTCTAGTTTCTCTCAAAAAATATTTGTTTTTTCCTTCCTTTCCGAGCTTGGTGCTGCTGATTTCCTGACAATCGCGCCCATCAGTGCAAGTTGTCTTTTACACAGGTGCAATTTTTCTTGTTCGGTGCTGGATACAACTGAACACTCGCGTCGATTCCTGAAGGGTTGGATCTTGGGCTTTTCCACTGAGTTTCCAGTGTGTCTTATCCTTTATCTTGGTTTTTTCCTCTTGGATGATCCATCTAACTCTTGTTAACTGACTTGGCTATCTCATTCGTTTAAGCTTGTGTTATCTCTCATTCGAACAATGTGACTTATCCATCCTAGGGTTTATAGGTGTTTCGAACCATTCTTTTGGTCGCATGCTCATTGGGTGTTTGATATGCTTATGAGTCAGTTTAGTTGTTTATTTTCAGCCTTTTATGTGGTTGCTTCATCTTTTCAGTTGATTGTATGTGAAGTAGGGTTGTCAAGCTTTCATTCTATGTCTGTTTGATTGTCCCTCCATCGCCCCGAGAATAGATCACATTGCTCGTTGAGTCGAATTAAAAGCCCTTTGTTTTGCGTAAGGATATGCATGCCTAGTTTTGAGTGCGTGTTTACATTTGTTGGGAATTGGTCTCTTCATGTTTTGATGATTTAGTTCGAAGCTACTCCAAGCTAGTATTTGTTTTTTTGGTGTCACATTGCATTGTTTCTTATCACTCATACAAAAGAACAAAAAGTTTGCATTCTTCCTTCTCGTATGGAAATGAAAAGTATTCTTTTGCATTAGTAGGTTTCTTCTTCATTGGAAAGTGAAAGACAGAAGAAGAGTTTTTGTTTTTTGCTTTTGATGTGTAAGTAGCATAAGGGAAAGTGTCATTATTGCATTCATTTGACTGCTGCTTTGTTGTGAACCTCTATCCTTCACTTAGCTAGTTTTTCATCGAAATGAAATGGTATTCTTTCTCTCATATAGTTGTGAATTAGAGATTTGAGATAAAATTCGGTAAGGCCTTGAAACTGAAACATAATTTCAAGACAAACCATAAAATTAACTCAAACAACCTAAGGAAGCATTGGAACTTAACTTTCACACTTAGAGGTCTAGGCTAGTGATGTGTTCCAACGTCATTCAACCTAGCAACTGTCCCTCACAATCTTGCATTATACAGTGCTAGTACGGACTTGTACTCCCCGTACCATTGCGTATATAAAGGGAGACCTTTTTAGGTTGCAATCCTTTATCCATAGGAAGCTGAGTTTGCTGCCCTGTAACCGTGATACACCAAAGGGAGAATTCCTCCACGTATGTTAAGTCCTTAGTCATTTCTCTTTCATTTGATCACCAAGGTGTATATTTCAGTTCACAGGAGCTTGGTACACCCTTTTGCCTAGAGTTCCTAAGTAGTCATTTTGATCTTTATGTGACTCTTTAAACTTGAAAAGATCATCGAGCACTTGTCCTTTCAAGCTTGCTCAAATTGAAAGTGACTAGAGTCACCTTTTGTCCTTTTATCGACTCTTAAAACATGAAAAGGCAGAGTGTTGTTTCAATGTTATAAAATTAATTTTCCATGATTACATCACACACCCATTAAGCTATTTTCTTGGCTGGTTCATGAGTAATTCCTTAATGATTGTTGTTAAAGCCTCAAATTAACCATCTCTTTTCTCTTCTTCCTTTGAGACAAAGTTACCATGGTGGAACCACCTATTTTGTCCTCGTCGTCATTACCTAGTGGTGAAGAGTCTCTCCCTAGAGTCTCTTCTGAGACATGTCCGTTTGTTGGGACCCAAGACCTTGAAAGTGCTGTCATCCCGAGCATTCAACCTATTGCCATTCGGTCTCCCCCTTAGGAGCCGTTTGATATAAAATGGCAGCCCCTAGATCCTTTTTTCTTTCTAAGGATAGATCCACCTCAACGCTCAGACTCGCTTGTAACACCATTGTCCAGTGCCTTTCCCTCTACCACTCACCATATTTTCCCTAATAACATGTCTTCATCCGACATGGATGCCTTGAGTCCTATTAGTAGTGAAGAGACTCTCATATCTACTGGATAATATCAATTCTCTATCGAAAGTTTAATTTGTGAGACGACTCAGCCGTCCTCTTAGCCTTCCTCTCAACCTCTCCCGACTGGTTATCGTTCTTTGGAACAGATAATTTCTGGTGCTTCATCTTTGTACCAGAACCCGTTATGGTCAAGTACTGCGGCTCCTTCTTCAGGTTCATTTGTGTCAGGTCCATCTTCTTCGATTCCCATTGTTTAGACAATTGTCACGTATGTCCCAACCCAACCCACTGTATGTGTGGCTTCCTCTGCACGATCTGTTAGTGTGGTTACATCATTGCCGTCAGCTTCTATTGTTCGAGGAACACATCTCAATGCTTCCACAATGTCTGTTGGACCCATTGTGAATGGATCACAACCTCATGTATCAGGAGTCAATTAACATACTGCTAGTGTGCCTATCTCTTCTAATCCTATTCCGGGAGGTTTTTCGTACGACCAATATATGATGGTTGTTCAGCATCAAAACTACCTCCCTCAGGTTCTCAATTGTTTCAGGCTCCAATCAATCCCCCACATCACTACAATGAGTTCGGGAATCACATATACTTTCATGGGCATGTCTAGCTAGGTCCATTGTATGTTCAAAACTATCTACCCCCGAATCAGTTCACACCAACAAGGACAACCCTATGGGCATGTCCAACCAGGTCCATTGTATGTTCAAAACTATCTACCCCCGAATCAGTTCACACCAACAAGGACAACCCTATGGCTCGCAAGGACAAACCTATCATCTACAGGGACAACCTTTGGCCCAATAGGGACAACCCTACAGTCATCCAGGTCAACCCCACATTCAGCTAGAAGCAACCTATGTTCCTTAGGGGCAAAGCTATCGACCTCAGAGATTGCCTTTTGTACAACAGAACCAACCTTATGTTTAGCAAGGCTTGCCTCTTGTGAAACAAGGTCAACCATCTGTTAGCCAGCAAGGTCAACCTAGTCTTTAGGGGTAGCTTGGCTTGTCTCAACTGTCAGACCAACCTAGTTTTCAGGGACAGGATATTCAACCTCAACATTTGGGCCAACTTGGACCCTAGTGACAACCTTTTCAGTCTCAAGGCCAACAGTTGGTTTCCCAAGGTCAACCTTTGATGGTAAAAGGTCCACCCCAAGGCACTGCTTTCATCCCACAATAGAATCAATATGTTGCTCAAGCTGGACCTTAGTGGTTCACTCGGAATCAATACCCTATTCCCCAACCAGGATATGGGCAGAATTTCCAAAATTATAACCCCTATGGACAAAATCCTCTAGTACAGAACATATGGGCTCAAAATTTCTCCCGACCTGGTTGGAACCCTAACACTGGTCTTTCTCAAAGGCCTACGATGCCTTTTAACCCAAAATTTCCATTTCTTTCTACACTAGAACAACGTGACGTGTCGAAGTTAACCAATGATCCCATTCTTCATAATCCATATTGGCCTTCAGTTTCCACCAAGATTCCTAGCGATTGTCCCAAGTTCAAAGGCAAGTCCGGAGAAGACCCCCAGGCGCATGTTATGACATATCACCTATGGTGCTCCTCTAATTCCTCGATTTCTGATTCTATCCGCCTACGTCTTTTCCAAAGGACTCTCACTGGTGTTGTTGCAAAGTGGTACATTGAACTCTCTCGTGGAATATTTCAAGATTTCAATTCTCTTGCAATGGCGTTTCTCACACACTTTTAGTTGCCGGTTCGCTATGAAACAAGAGCACACCTCCTTACGTCCTTGAAACAAGATATTCATAAATGGAGATGACGTCATATTTTGATCAAGTTTAAAATCCCTGATCAACTTCTGACTAACTGGTTCACTACCTATTTTGCTGGTCCAATAGCTAAGGACATTTGTTCTCTGTAGATGTCAAGAGTCAAGATTCAATACCCTCTATTATCTTCATCACCCAATACAAGATTTAAATTTTTCCCAAAGAAACGCTTATTAATTTGGCAGCCATTATTTCTCCCTGCTTTAAAAACCCTACATTTAAATGAAAACAAGCATTGCATTTCAACTACAAAAATCTATTAGTGTTCAAATATACATGTGTGCTACATTAACGTCCGATGTCACGCGCGCTATTCGCTCTCCGCTTCGTGTGGAATAATTCATTCGCCCTCAACATTCGCCCCCCGCCTCTGGTGCAACGCATCGCTTCTCATGATTTCCGCTCTCTCGAGCCTGCAGAACAAGATTCGCCCGCATTCGCCCGAGCTTCAAGTAAACAAAGATCTACCCGGATTCCCCTCGCCTTTTCGTAACAAGATTCGCTCCGTATTCGCCCTCGCCAGAACAGCCTTTGCCCTCGCATTTGCCCCCGCCGTTCGCCTCTCGCCTCTGCGTAACAACATTCGCTTCTCGCCGTCGCTCTCGCCTTGCGTAACAACATTCGCTTCGCTTCTTGCAGAACAGCCTTTGCCCTCAGCATTTGCCCTCAGCGTTCGCCCTCAGCTCTTGCAGAACAACATTCGCCCTCAGCTCTTGCAGAACAACATTCGCCCTCAGCTCTTGCAAAATGGTAAGTTCTTACTGCGGGCCCTTCCTCCTATAGTAGGGTTGACTCTATTTGGGTTTTTTTGGTCAATTCCATTGGATTGTGTTAGGCTGTAGGGTTCTCTCTAGATGTCAAGAATCAAGATTCAATACCCTCTATTATCTTCATCACCCAACACAAGATTTAAAATTTTCCCAAAGAACGCTTATTAATTTGGCAGCCATTATTTCTCCTTGCTTTAAAAACCCTACATTTAAATGAAAACAAGCATTGCATTTCAACTACAAAAATATATTAGTGTTCAAATGTACATGTGTGCATCACTTGTGTAGGGTATTCCTTTTCCACTTTCACATTATCCAAGAATGTGTGCGGTATAGTTCATATTTTTTGTGATTTAGATTGTCTTGAAAAAGGAAAGGTAAATTATTTCCCATGGAAAAAGAAGGTTTTCCCTTTTTATAGGTTGTTTGGACTTACGTGGAAAAATTTATGGTATGCCTTTCATATTATGTAGTTTAAATTTGAATTAGCAGATTATTCTACATGAAAATATAATTACCTATGTGATGTCCTTCATCACTAATTAAAATTATAGGGTTTCAATTTCCTAGACTCTAACTCATCTGATGCTAAATTCTAGGTTCTCATTGGTGGATCACTCTTCCATTGATTTCCTTTCCCTCTGGATCTTGTCATACTTTAAAAGTCATCAATGATACATATATTATTTCGGGTATCCCAAAAGGCTTTATAGTAGAACATATTGTGAAGTTTTTTTGACACTTGAGGATTCTTTTTAGAACTGCAATGCGGTCTATGCTATCGAGTTATATATCAAGCAACTTGTCCTTAATAACCACACTATGAGGTAGGTTCAACCGGTTTGAACTTGTTGGGACATAGCATATGAAGTTGTGTGATGAGTCCATATCACAGGTCTATTATGGTGAAAAAAGTGAAGACATGTAATGATAGTTATTATGTTAACATTACTAGAAACATTTTCAAAATTATCCATGCTATCAAGATGTCAAAATTCCAGGCATTAGGTGTCAATACTCGTAGCTAATAGATAATAATAATAATATAAAAAAATCACAGCTTTATTCTTGAAATATGATTGTTACACATTGGTAACCTAGTTCATGAGTTACTATCACCCAAAGATTGCAAAACAAACTTAAAATATAAATTAAACCAACATGAGAATCCAACTAAGGGTTTCTCGACAAAATCATGCCATAACCTGGCATTTTGAAACCCAAATTTGAATCCATCATAAGTAATACAATGCACACTCAGATGGATTTTCAATGCATGTTTGCATGCTACACTTATTCTCTGTCTAGATATCATTTTTTAAATGGAACCATTAGTCAAGCCCACAGTCCTTTTTATGTGAAAAATTTCGGCTCTATTTGAGCTCTTTTTTGCTCCACCACCTCCATAAACCAGTGTTACACGGGGTCTCGCCCCCCCACCTAGGGGTCTAGATTCCTCACCCCCTCGCGCTCCGGGGTCTTGGGGACTTCTAGGGGATGTTTCCCTCATGCCCCCTCACGTCCCCTCACCGCCCCTTTTAGTTTATGGTTTCGTGTTAAAATTTGATGTGCCACTTAGCATATTTGAGAATCCAAGTGATTCTGATTCGGATGGTGACATGGTTGATCTTGATATATTCGTGCAGAAGTTGGATGCAGAGACTAGTGGGGCATTAACTTGAGCATTTATGCTCATTTATCAGTATGATGATATCATTTTATATTCATATGTTATGTTTTATGTTTTATGTTTCAGACATAACTTATTTGTGTTTAAGTTTTATGTTTCAGACTTGAGTTGTAAACTTCAGTTTAAACTCTATTTTGAATCTTGATATAATATGTCATATGATATATTAAACTTTATTTTCATTGTACATTGTTAGTAGTTACATTAATTATTATATAGTTACAAACTTACAAACTTACATGCATGATTGTATGATGTATGTTTTAACTTTTAACTTTTAAATTTGTTTCAATTATATGATTCATCATTCATCGATTTGTAATTTTATCATTTATGATTTATCTTTCATAATGCAAGTGTATGATGACTGTATATACATTCCTTGCAAAAATATAGTTACATTTTAAATATTAAATTTTATAATTTTTATGACCCCGACGTCCCCCCACGTTTCCTGAAAATTGGTAGGGAGCTTTTGCATAGGCCGCTCCCGCGCTCCCTCGTCCCCTCGCTCCCACCTCCAGGGGACTTGGTGGAACATTGCCATAAACATATGCAAACATATATCATGATCTTGGAATCCATTACATATGTATGTGCCAATGTTCCATAATCTTGCCCCATCATCGATTTAAGAAATTTCCATTGACTATCAAATTATGGAGGGGGGGAACTTTTTGCTGCAACATTTGGCTCAAAATCAGGGACCATCTTCGTATGAGGTGAATGAGAACTATAGATATTTGAAGAAGTAGGTTAGTGCCTTTTCCTCTGGCCATGGAGTCATATACAGTCATCCATCACAAAAATTTGTCTTTGTTCATTCTCACCTTGAAAGTTGCAAAAATTCATGCCCTAATTGAAACGACACTAAATTTGAAAGATATAATAAAAATGCAATCTAGAAATGCCCTATTAATACAAAGGGAAAACCTTCCTACCTACCCTAACTGAGATAAATTTTGATTGAATAGGAAACATGATATTTCCTATAGAGTTGATCCAACAACTTGTTAAATGTATGGGACTAAATCATGCATTTGATTTCCAGGGAAACATGCGCATGAAGAGAAAAAGTGCAGAATTAATGGAAAATCCTTACATGCCACTTATAAAAACTACACCGAAAGGTCAAAAAATACTTAAGGCCTTAACTTAATTTGAATCCAAAAATGACAAAACAGGATTAGTGAAAACACGAGAGAGGTGTGGGTGAACAACATAAATAAAAAGTGAAGATACCTTTCCCCAAGATGCCTTTGTCACCGTTGTATGAAAACATGTTTTCCTTTCCCTTTATACATGCAAGTGAATGCATTATAGGTATGGTGTTTTCCCAGAATAGGAGAAGTCTACTTAAATATATCATTCGTGGATTGAATGTTTGGGTGCCTTAATGTGCAATGACATGTTTCCAGGACTGAATTCAATGCAAGGCATATTTGAAACTCTAACTCTGTCTTCAGGTGTCTTATTAGAAATTATTTCAGTTTTCATTTTGTGTTTTCAAGTTAGATATTGTTTTCAAGTTTTTACATTTATAATTTTATTTCAATGTGGCAGACTGATCAGAGCAGTGCAGGAACAACCCCGAGACAGGATGATCGCGGAAAGAGGCCAGCGGAAGACCATGTAAAGTGCCAGCATTGCTCTATCTTTAGGTATTTTAGTTATTTACATAATTGAAATAATATTAATTTTGTTCAAATATGCAGACACCTAGCCATGGTACGCCTGATGATTCCCTCTTTGAGGAAGAGCTTTTTTCATCCCTATCTCGAGTGTTGTTGTTGCAAAAAAAGGCACGAGATGCAACGTCGGAATTTAATGCTTTGATAGATGCGCCTCAAACACCTGAAACAGAAGAGAGGATACAACATCTTATGAGGCGGCTAAATAGATATCAGGTAATAATAAAAAGTCAAAAGGATATTTTTTTTGTTCTGCATGAGATGAATTGTGATAGTTTGATTTTTAATTTTTACATTGACTAAACTAACAAAAAGTTCTTTTGTATGTAGCGTCTTCTGGCATTTGCTGAACTCGGTGTTGGTGGTAGTGGGACACAAGGGCAAGAGATTGCCCAACAACCCTCTCGTACACCTTCTACTCCTTTAGGTGCTAGCCAAGAAACACACCCTGCCCAAGCTGACACCCAGCCAACTGCTGAACGTGTTGGCAATGATGAAGCTGATATGGCCAGCTACATTATTGCGTTTCCTGGAGCTACACGTGTCAGCTCCACAGGGACCATTAATGGCACGTTGTTGGTGAACGATGAGGGTGTCCCTATAAAGCATGTACAACTCCTAGGTAAATTTTAATATTTTAACTATTTCATGTACTTTATCTAAAACATATTTATCATGATTTTTATTTTTAAATTAATGATAATATCTTCTTTTTTTTTTTTGGTTTTATTCTGTGTAGGAAACAATGAGTTCTACAGGATTCTGGAGAGCCATGCGTTGGTAATTTTTGGCCCAACCATACGTACGGGGTGGAATTCCCAGAATTCCAACCTGAAAAAAGAACTTTTAGATTATCTAGAAGCCCTTTTTGGGGTCGGCACATTTGACAGAAAAGCGGTGGCTCAAGTAGCTGGCAAATATTTGAAATATACCAGGGACACCTATAGGACGCAATTGCAATTTAACCCTAGATATGAGCGTCCTCTCGCAGTTTCAGAGAGTGAGTGGAGAGCACTCATCCATGACGGAAAGGAGAAAAGGGCAAAGAAAGAAGGAAAAATGCCAACTGGACCCGCAAGGTAAATTACAACTTTAATTCAATAGCTTTAATTTTCTTTATGTCTAAAATAAAAGTGTGCTACATCATATCTGACTTCAATCTTTTGATGCTAGGTTGCCTGACACCTCAAAGGCAACCAAAGCTAGGATAGAGAAAAAGGGCCATCACAAGCTCGGCCGGGGTGGCTACTTGAAATTAGCTGCAAGAATTGTAATTAAGTAGCTAAACATCTTATAATTAATTGTATCGCCTTCCAACGTTTTTGTAATCCTATCAGATATGATTAAAAATACACAATCATATATAATGTAGGGTGATGACTTTGGAACAATAACTCCAGAGGAAGATAAAAATATTGCTTTCCGTTTTGGCTATCAAGCTGTAGTTGAACGTCGCAGAAGCTTGGGGCAGGTCCCAAGATCTACAATGCCTGATAAGGTAAAACATTAACCTTTCAATATTTTTTTTTTCGTCCATAAATTTAATGTCTAACAACTTTGTTTAAATCAGGGGAGCAACACTACCGACGAGGTAAATAACCCAGTTTTAGAGCCAGATGTAGATGATCCTCTCGTGCGACCTGATCATTGTAGTGGGGACCAGGCCGACAATGCTGCTATCAGTGAGGGCCGTGACGGTAATTAATTTCCACTTATAATTTTTTCTAATTATACCTTGATGGTTGTCCTTATAACGTTTTTTTTTTAAATGACAGAGAATGTTTCCCTTGAGGATCTTACCACCAGAGAGGAAGACAGGGCAACAGTCTCAACGTCGACAACTGGTGCACCAGGTAAATAATCTCATTGCAATTTTTTTTATTAATATTACCGAACTAGTTCAATGATATTTAAAAAATGATAATTAAAATTTAATTATTATCTGTTTTTGGAGGCGATGCCCCGTCACTGGATGAGACCAGACATTGTGACAATGCAACTAGGTCAGCAGCGACAACTGGTGCACCAGGTAAATAATCTCATTGCAATTTTTTTTATTAATATTACCGAACTAGTTCAATGATATTTAAAAACTGACAATTAAAATTTAATATTATCTGTTTTTGTGAGCGATGCCCCGTCACTGGATGAGCCCAGACATCGTGAATACGCAACTAGGTCAGCAGTGCGGGTTGAAAGGCACGAAACAGGAGCAGAGCACGATGATATTGATGATGTAATTAGGAGCTTTAAAAATAGGAAGAAGAAAAAGAAAATTTGACAATGTAAAATATTGTATTATTATAAGACAAGCGTTACCATACTTGGAACATTTTTTTGCGTTATATAAAAAACTCATTTATCATACTATTTTTATGTCAAGCATTAATTGCAATGTTTCCTTGCGTACTTTTTGTTGAATTGTTTTTTTACTAGTTATTGAATATTTTTTTTTATGCTCATGAAAGTAAAAAATGAAATATAGATTGGGTATGGGGGAATTGAGAGTGATGTGAGGGGGGGGGAGGGGCCATAAGAGCTTCCACCTTCACGTGGTTGGCCCTGTTTAGTAGAGAATAATTTATTGGAGCGATTTAATCTTGGAGCAAACCTCCCTCGATCCAGTGTAGCAACAAAAAAGTCAATGTTGACTTAGTTGCTACTCTTTTAGATCGTGGGAGGCTTGTTCCAAGTTCATGCGACTCCAATAAATTGTTCTTGAAACGAAGAGGAGCTTATTCAGGTATGTTTTGACATTTTCAACATATGTTCTAACATTATCGTAAGAATGCATCTTAGAGTAAAAAATACTACATCAATTACTTGTATTTATTGTATAGATAATGATGGATTTTGATTGACTTGGCAGTGCGGGTACAAATCCTCTTGCATCATGAGCAATACAACTTGTCAACCAGGGTCATGTCTAGGATATTTTTGCTTGTGCGCTTGACCAGGTTCGTAATGTCACATTTTGTAAGTTCCTTTACGGTTCATAATTCAATATTAAGCTTGTTCATGATTATTATCTAGGTTTTTTGTATGTGTTTTTTCATCTATTTGATTGTAAGCAACTCTGCATGTTTCCTGTTGTTCACTATGATTTCTCCATTTACCACTCCCAGGATGAATCTGACTTTATTGTTACATAGGTTACTTTATTGTTACTATTATTTCTCCATTTACGATTTCATAGGTTACATCATGTAAAGTTGTCAATCTCGGGTTGGTGATGAGCTTTAGTTCTCCAGATTTGGGGCTTTTCTGATATTTTCTCCCTCATGTCATTCCTGCATCACCTCGTTGTTTGAGCATGCCAATTGTCTACCACTTGTACCAATTGGCACATGTCAATCTCTGGGTGGTGCCACATTTCACCTATTTTCAGTGAGAGTTTAGGGTTTCTCTAACATAGCTTCAGAAATCCGATTGAGTGCCTGCTTGAATATTGTCACATAATACTTATGGTTTGGATTGATGAGCATGTTCTAAATGGTTGGTTGATTCATAAGAACCACCCATAAATCTCCCTTCCTCTAACACACGAGAAAATAAAAATTTCTTTGACAGGAGACAGAGTTTCAATACTTTGAAAACAAACTTCTATTCCCTTCAATAACTCAAAAAAAAACTATTACACTACTTCCTCACTGAGAGGGATTACAAAATTATGACTGCTACAAAACGCAGTGCATAAAACCAACTCACTGTCTTTTCAAAACAAACATACTCTGTCTCTAAGACACTCTGCTGTGTTTTTCCCTTTCGCACTGCTGTGCATACACACTTAAAAAGTTACACTCAGTTTTTCACTTTTTACACATTGCTATGTAATAAAAAATTTACGTACTGTCTATAAAAAAAACTACCAAGCTTTTTCGACCTTTTTATTTTTATATGCCGGAACATATAAAACATATTATAATAAACCCTCTTTTAAAAAAAATAAAATTAAAACTAAATTCTATGGCCCACCTTTCATTTCACATATGATATATATATAACATATGTATATATTAAGCTATCAAAACATTAAAGAACCCTTTCCGTCGGACTTCAAAAGTCTAAATAGATTGAATTTCAAACCAAATTCGCGTTCCAAAATGGGATGCTGACGTCTGCCTAATTTTAACTCGAATTCTCAATCCAATGTGCCCTATAAAAAATTCGGGTCCGGTTTTCGGGTTTTCAGATTCCCTTCAATTTCATGCGATCCAATATTAATGCTCCACGTGTCCTCCTTTTGAATTTACAAAACTGTCGGGTAAATTTCTGTTTGTTTAATTTCTGGTTGGTGAATTGCGTTAATGCTGGTTGTTGTGTTTAAATACAATCTTGTACAGAAATATGGCTGCGGCCGTCTACAAAAAAAAATTGCAGGAATTTTAAATGCTGAATTAAATTTCTGGATGGCATGCAAGCAACCTCCAAAAAAAAATGTTGCTGCTGCATCCGTCCTTCTGCTGCAGCAGTTGAAGTTAAAATTCAACAACACAGGGTTTAATAAGTGAGGGTGTAAGGTAACTTTTTGTCGATAGTACTGGATTAAGATCATCTATTCATTTTTTTAGGGTCTTATGGTGTTTGGTTTTTTAGTTTTGGGTTGGGCTTATTGAGTCTAAGATAGTTTTTGAGTGAAAAAATTGCTATCAGGTATTAAAATTTTTTGGTTCTTTTGTCAAAATTTATGAGCTTGTTAGGAAATACAAAACTGAAAATGGTTGTATCTTAAATTTGTGGAAAATAATTTGAAATGAAACCTTTTTTTTTAGGTTGTTGCAGCAGGTGCAAACCCCGTTCAAATTACTAGGGGCATTGACAAGACAATAAAGGCCCTTGTTTCGAAACTCAAAATTTTGTCAAAGGAGGTAAACGCTTGCCTTTTGAGTAGGCTGGTTTTCCTTTTTGCTGATGGTTTGGTGTATCTAACTGAATTAGTTGCCTAAGGTATTTTTGGTTGCAAACTCCTTTTCATTTTTCATACAGTATTGGCCTTGTGGAATACATTTGATTGTGTGGTCTTGTTAGATCTACAACATTTGTAGTTGTTTAGTCTTATGGCCGAGGTGCACTTTTATTATGGTAATAGTTGATGCAATATTGTCATTTAATCCTTACTGCAGGGTAGCATGTTGAGAAGTTTTTTGTGAAACATTTGGTATTCAAAATGACACTTGATCCTATACAGCATCATGCACTTGACTTCAAAATTTATATTCAAAGTGTGCCAGACAATTCTTGCAAAATTTCGAATATTTAGGTTGTTTTAAACCATTATCTTTTTCATGTATTGGATGCTGAAAATGTGAAAAAGACTTTGGTATGAAACCAACTGGTGAATAATTTCCAACACAACAACCACTTCCAAGACATGATTTAGAAGTAGAACAAATGTGCTTATGAAGCATAGAAAGATATCCTTGATGCATTGTCAATGTTTGGCTAGGGTTATTTTGGAGAAAATAACTCCTTATTCCTAGAATAGTGATCTTCAATACAAGTAAATGCCAGAGAAGAGAGATCATCGTGTGACGCAACAAAACTGAAATTGGACCCCCAAGGAGAGTTGGTGTGTCTACAATTGCTCTGTCAACATTTTCCCTTGGTTTACCCCGTTCTTTTCCTCCGGCTTGAGTCTTAATTGACTTCTTCTTTCTTTGGGTTTATTTATCAAATTCGTAGAATTTGATAAATAAATACTATCCACAATGGTTGGACTTTAATTTATATTCCCGACTTTATATTATCTCCAATCCTTATAACCAATGTTTAACTTTCAACACTTTGTATTTATACTCCACATTTCTTTTTAAATAAATAACTTGTAGTGAACTTTCGGCTCTATATTTCACCACCCAGCCTTACAACAATCACCCTCCAGACTTATGCTAATTATCCGCCAATCGTTTAATTAAACAATTTCATTATACTCCGGCCCCACCTATATATATCAATAACCAATCAAACACTCGTATAGTACCTGGCTATCCTCCGCACACCTTAGTTAACCTCCGGGCAAGTTCAACGTGCGACCACCGTCCGATGGCCCTTCTCCAAATCAACGACTCTTGGCAATTTCGCTCGGCTTCCAACGTCGGGCTTTAACATGCGATGGTGCGGGTTAAACGGTGGTTTTCCGGGGGTCACTTCACCACGTGTCGCATTCCCTATGGAATCGCTCGCGAATAGGAAATACCGCCTACTCCGCAAAAGCGGTGCGATATGGGCAACCCGCTTTTGTGATTCCGCTCGTGGTTTTGGTAGAGGGCTTGACCACGGGTGCATGCCTGGTTCCGCTATCCTTTTGTTTGTTAACTCATGTCCAATCCCCGGGTCAGGTTCCGAAAGCACAACAATTTTGTCTCTTTATTAAGCGGGATTTTAATATGTGTATTATCGAAGAAAACCAACACAAATTTTATAAGAAAATTGTTCAAAAGTCGAGCCCACTGGACTTCAAACGGCGATAAACCATAATTAAAACCAAATTCGCGTTCCAAAATAGCCTGCTGACGTCGGCCAATTTTGTGACGCGAATTTCTTATCAAATTCGCCCTAATATTTTACGGGTCCGGATTTCCACTGCGCGAGTGGCCCAAACAAAGATCCGCTCCAATCAATTTTTGCCACGTGTCCTCAATAAAAACTTGCCCTACTCCCGGCTGCGGGTGTATTCGATGGTGTTTAAGGTGATGGGACATGGATATGGCGATTTCATATCATTCGCATTAACATTTAACGCTGTTCAATTAAGTTTTCACATCAAATCTACATTAATTAATTTTTAACACTGTTCAAGATCGGACCTCCACTCCTCTGAGCGATTCCACACGCTCCAATTTGATCCGGCCTTCGGCTCTCATTATTAATGATCAGAGATTCATTATGAAGGTTATCCTTTGATTGCATTGCAGACGGGTCGACATAAAAAATGGCATTTAGCCATGGTTTTTCAGACAAGCCGGTTGCTGGATTACACTGTCTGGTAACTGCGACGATAAGGAGAAGTGGCCAGCGGAACTTCTGCCTAGACTTTGCTGCATATTTCCATTTCTCTCGGTTCTGTCTCTGTCTGTCTTCCTCTGTTAATTGGAATTCTGCTTCTTCGTCTCCTGTGCCCACTGCGCCTGAGATTGCACCCATGCCTCGTGTGCGTCATAGGATGCGTTGCAGCAGGGGGAGCACTAGAGGTCAATCCCGGCGTGCTCCCTCCAGCACCTCAACAGAGATGACTTCCGGCCAGTCCAGTGATTATTACTTAGGTCGATATCCAAATACTAGGAGTGGGCGGGGTCGGCTTGTAGCATCTGGCCACCGTATGGATTCCCTTGCTCCTGGCTTCCCCACCGCTAGTTCACCTTCTCCCACGACGCGCACTGCGCAATTTTCCTTTGATTGCACTCTCAACCGCCCGCGAATCACAGCTGTAGTCACTGTGGTCTTCCGCGAGGAGGCCCAAACGGAGGAAGAATGCACCCGTCCGGCGGGTCCGAGCTCGGAAAAAGCCGGCCAGCATTCGGGCCTTCAGGAGGGGAGCCGTGGCATGCATGTGGAGGTAGCACCTAGCGATCTTGGACCTTCCGAAGGATGGTGCCGAATCGTGGAGGAACCAGCGGAGGATTAGTTTGGTTGATTTGTTTTTCTTGCTTAGCAGGCCCAGTTAATTGGGCTGCTTTTAGTTTATTTTACTGTGTTGGACCTTTAAGTAATATTTTTGAATTCTGTAAATTAAACGTTCAAGACTGGTTTCCCCGTATGAGGGCAGTCTTCTTAATTTTTTGATTTTTTGATGACAAATTTGCCATGAGTATGGCCAGGCAATGCTTTTGACTTCGGTGTAATTTTATTCGCAATGTTAATAGATTAACTTTACTTTGAATTCTCACATGATTAGCGTTTTTCTTGATCTGTTCAAGGATTTTAGGTACTTTAATTTGTATTTGGAACAATGGACGTCGGTACTCTATCTGTTGCTTTACTGTTCTACATACTACTATTTCACTTTCTTATAGATGCCTCGGGAATATTTGAATGCTTTCTCAGATTGTCGATAATCTCCATGTGGACCGTTACTGGATTTTATATCATGTCCCTGTATGTGACATGGGGTATTTTCTATCATTGTCTGGGGTGGGACTTCCACTTTTCTGGATGGATATTTGGGTTCCAATCTTCAGATGTGAAAATGTAATGACTTCATGGACTGTTTTACTTCATATAATATATTCAAAATAACATTTTTTCTCTTTTGAAAAAAAAATGATTAATGTTTATCATTCTGCCTTCAAAACTAGCGATGCTGGTCTATGTTGCTGGTTTATTGATATGGTCTGATGGTCTTTTTATATTTTGGACATATCACACTCCTCACATGATTAGCATTTTTCTGTGTTCAAGGATTTTGGGTACTTTAATTTGTATTTGGAACAATGGACGTCGGTACGTACTCTATATGTTGCTTTACTATTCTACATACTGCTATTTCACTTTCTTATAGATGCCTTGGGCATATTTGGATGCTTTCTCAGATTGTCGATAATCTCCATGTGGACCGTTACTGAGTTTTATATCAAGTCGCTGTATGTGACATGGGGTATTTTTCTATCATTGTCTGGGGTGGGACTTCCACTTTTCTGGATGGATATTTGGGTTCCAATCTTAAGATGTGAAAATGTAATGACTTCATGGATTGTTTTACTTCATACAATATATTGAAAACATCGTTTTTTCTCTTGTAAAAAAAAAATGATTAATGTTTATCACTCTGCCTTCAAAACTAGCGATGCTGGTCTATGTTGCTGGTTTATTGATATGGTCCGATAGTCTTTTTATATTTTGGACATATAACACTCCTCACATGATTAGCGTTTTTCTCTGTTGCGGGATTTTGGGT